>JAJMDQ010000047.1:0-63214 GCA_030573815.1 Kurtzmaniella cleridarum | reverse complement strand
TTTTTTTTTTTTTTTTTTATCAAACTTGTTACTAGGTTTGTTTTTATTCTAAGATAACAAGTTCTATTCCAATATTGTTGGAGTGCTAAAATGAGTAGTGTGGTTAAAAAATCGGCCCGCTTTATACCCAAGCTCAAGAAACAAGCAATAAGGAAAAAGCCAGCTGCTCTTCCAACACCTCCATCTACGCAAAAACAAGCATCAGATTCTTTGGCAGATGAGGCATCACAAGGGGCATCAGAAGCGTTTTCAGGTTCTGAATCTCCAGCTGCTACTCAAATAAATAATGCATTATCAATATCAAGTGAGCCTGGATCCAAACAAGAGGCGGAGAATTTCAATGAGAAACAATTATCGTCACACTCCACACCTTCAGTTACATTTAATTTTCTGTTGAATAAGAAAGCAGATACAGGACCATTGGAGAATAATATAGCGCCTGAAGTTGCTGTTTCCTCCGATGATGAACAAGATTATGAGGATAATGATTTGTTTAGAACACATGGTGAAGAACCGAATAAGAAGGTAAGAAGGCAGTCATCGGTTAATATTCAAAGAAGACTTTCAGGTATAACACCACCAATTATGAGAAGTAGGTCTGGTTCTATATCTGTTTCTGGAGGCCATGGAGGTTCATCAAATGTAACTGGGAATGAAACATATTCATCTCAAGGGCCCATGCCTGTGAAAATTGGTATTCCAATTTCCAAGCCATCAAAGAGAAGACGATCTTCAGTTGTAAGAAACAAAAGAAATCTGATTCTTGAGACTTCAAACGTGGCACCCATCCCAGTTTCTTCATCATCATCATCATCTTTTCCCTCTGCAATTTCAATTTTACCCCCATCAATTCCAATAAATACCTCTCCAACACAATCCAATCAGAAGTCAAAAGTCTCAATTCCCAGTGTAAGTAATGAAGATATTGACCAGCTGCTTATTGATCAAGATAATTCAATGAAACGGGAGAAAATTGCCAAATTATTAACTAATGACAACGATAAAATGGATATGGAGGAAACAAATAAACGAGCGATAAACACCAAGGAAGTTAAGCAAAGCGGATCACATGCAAGTGGTAAAGGAAAGCCCGCTAGTAAAAATGTACGCAAACAATTGCAAGAACAAGAAGGGGTTAAATTAATTGAATCGGTCGATTCTATGACTGAGATTCCGAGATCTTTCCGGACCAAGAACCCAGATGAATTAGACGAAATTACTATATCTGAAGAAAAGATGACTATAGCAGAATTATGTCAACCAGGATTTTTCATTGGGAAACCAGGATCTAGGTATAAGCAAGTTGAAGAAGCTAAAAAGCATATTGAGCAACTAAAAAAAGATCGAAGAAGAGCCCGGATGGATGCAAGAATACAGAAAAAATCAATGGAGGAAATTATGGGGGAAGTAGATGAGCCCGTTAAAACTAGAGATTTTATGTCAGAGAAAGATGTTCAACCACTGCAGTCTACATTACAAATCAAATTGGTGGATGGTGCATTTCAATTAGATCAAGATTCGACGAATGTTGATAGACATGTCAATGTAAGTAGTATGGATAGAGATAGAGAAGAAGCCAATCCATTCAATAATCCTATTACTTCAGCATCGTATTCAAAGAGGAAATATACTGATAGGTGGACACCGGATGAAATAGAACAATTTTATCAAGCATTATCTACTTGGGGTACCGATTTCACTCTTATTGCACAACTTTTCCCATACCGAACCAGAAAGCAAATTAAACTGAAATTTAATTTAGAAGAAAGGAAGCATCCGGAAATTGTAGAAATGGCTTTAAGAAGACAATTACCTGCTAATTTTAAGCAGTATTGTGCTGACACTAACAAAGAGTTCAAAACATTGGAAGATTATAATAAGGAATTGAAAGAGTTAAGAATTAAGCATGAGCAAGATATGACTCAATATCGTGAAGATAGAGAGCGTGCCAAGAAAGAAGATCTTGAGGTGGCTAGAAATAAAGAAATCATTAAAAGAACTGGTGGAACTGAACCGTTACGAAGAACAAGTGTTAAAAAATTGCGGGATAATGAAGTGGTTGTTGGTTCAATTGATGATAGGAAAAGGCATAAAATAGAAACCTCTTGAAAAAATATTCTAAATACTTTCATGCATAAATACATTAATACAGAAATAATTGTGGAATTGGAACTTAATCTTTGTAGTTACACGAGATATTGTGTTATTATATTTGAGAACCTGTACATAAATAAATGACTCAACTTAAATTTGACAATAATCGTAACTTTCAATAAATTGATGTTAATAATTGTGATTTAAGGTTATTGATTTCATTTTTTTTTTAGAATTATAACGGTGTGATGGCAGCCAAAGATTTTATATTAAAGATAGAGCCAGCAGTCATCAATTCAGATACAAATGTTGCCAAATTCAGCGTTCATTATAAGTATAATCGATTTTTAAAGTATGTGCGTATACCGTTGATTATTGCATTAAGCAGTTGGTTAGCATTAGTCTTAGCCTACTATTTCCACTTATATGGGTTTCAAAATTTCCATAAGGTACAATCTGAAAGAATTGTGGTTTCCTCTAACTTATTTATAATTTCGATTATCATTTTCTTGTTTTTACTCCAAGAACCTTATGATTCTATGATTGTAATGAAAAATATTGGCGTACAGTTGAATTCATACGGAAATTTAAAATATTTTGGGAAAAATAATGAGAGAAACATTTTTATACCACAAAAAGATATCATTGATTTAGTGATTCATGAAGGATTCTTGGGATTTGGACAAGTTGTATTTTACATGTGTATCTTAGTTAAAAACCAAGGTAATGATGATATAATTAAAATTGTATTTCCAAGTTTTTTACCGAGAAAGATTTTATTAGAAGAAGTTTGGAGAAAGAGTCGAACTGTACTATTTGGGAGTAGTAAAAGATATTGGAGAAGAGTGCCTGGACAAGGGCTTCGAGAGTGTAAAGAAAGCAACGACATCATATAGAGTATAGATGTGGGAATTATTAAAATCTTGTAATACGAAGAAAGCTAATAGCATAAATACGAGATTCTTAGAATCATTTTTCATTTAAATATTTTTATCTTCAAATGTATTTTCATATGATAGCATCAAGAAAAAAATCTATGGAATAAGCACTAAATAAATTTGTTCACAATTTATAGATCACATTTTTGAGTAAGATTATAATTATATATTTTTGCTTTAGATATTTACTATCATGAATGAATTTCTTTACAAAAATAAAAAAAAAATATAATATATCCAAAACCTTATTATTAAACCTATATAAAGCTATACTTTATAACATACCGTTGTATGACCCAATATTGCGTACCTACCAATCACCAAGTTGTTTGAAGATGTGACCTTTATTTTTCTTTTCTGCTAATTTGGCCACAGTAAAACTAGCCACCAAATATGCACTAGCACTTAACGTCAATTTTCCTAGAGGAGACATAGATGAACCAGACATCGATCTAACTAGGCGTGGAAAAGTTGCAGGATGTGGCATTATATGAATGTATTATTGTTTACAAATCAAATTAATTTGTGAAATCAGTAGAAAATGAAGAAGGTGATGATTTTTGCAGCTACTTATATACTCATCTATTCTAAGGGCTTTATCTATATTGATAATGGATAAAATCGGAAAAAGTTGCGGGAATATATTTCCTTGCGACTCATTGTTGTACGATTAAGTCGAGTTTTTCCGAAGATTGCCTCTCTTTTTTTATTTTTTGTGTTCTTCGATGAACCTGATTTTAATCATCAGAGGTATCGAATCTATGCAGTTAAATGGAATGTGAAGATCATGAGAATATAAAATTAATTAAAAGAAAAAGAAAACTGCAGGTTGTAAGGAGTAAAGTGTGAGGGAAAAAAAAAATGGGAGGAAAAATATTTCTGTTTGAAAACTCACCTTATTTTTGGTTAATGATGAAACACATATATTCTAGCAATAATCAAGTTGAATAAGCTCTTCAATTGGAATTGAAGAGTGAAACGAACTAAAATGGATATATATTTTTTTTCAATTTTAGAATATTTTAATCGTAAATCTTTTGGTCTAAAAATTACCTCAGTGAACTTGAGCATCTAATTGTTGCCTGATAACTTAATTGAATCATCAATGTGATACATTAGTAACTTCAGAGTTGGAAAAAAAAAAATAAATAAATAAACAAAGAACATAAAAAAGATTAAGCCATTTTTAAATATAGTTGCTAGTCGTAGAATCTGAAGTAAAAAAATAAATTAAAATAAAATAAAACTTAAAAGAAACTACAAAAATTTATACTGTTATTTCAAGAGTTTGACAGCTTCATGTGAACAATTTGAATCTAAGAGACTTCAAGAGTGGTTCAATGTTGTTCTTTTTCTTTTCGTTTCTTTACATCTTTAATACTTTCACTTGAATTATTTTGAATTTGCTTTACGATAATATTACCTAGTTAGTAATTCAACAGTAAAAAGAACGATAATGACTACTGCCCTTAATTAGTCTAAAAAACGAATTTAAAATTAAGCTAAACAAAAGGAAAGACATATTAAGTAACCCAAAAAAGAATAAAACAAATAAAAATTATTTTGAGAATCACCTAACTGGGAATATGTGACGAGTATCCAAAAAAATAGAAGAAAAAATATTAAACAAAAGAGTAAGCTTTCCAAATATATTAAACGGAATCGATTAAATTTAATCGTTTTAAACTTGTACTTGACAATCATGTTTGTATTTATTTTATATTCATGTATGTATATATGAATATATATAGGTATACATATATATTTCAACTCTTGATATTTCCCATGTTCAAACGTCGTATCTGTATCACTGAATAAATAAAAATTTTCTAACTCGTTTTGTTAACATTTATAAACATGTACAACACTGTCGTGCGCTTGTAACAATTTCTCCTCCAATATTCGCGATACAATCAAAACATAACTTTTAACAGCTACACAACTCTTACTTGTTGGTACTTTAAGGTACAAGATCTTAACATAGACCTTGGTATTTTCCATTGAATACTCGAGATATTTTAGCAAGTGATAGTTAGGCTTTGTTGCTTCAGACATCATAGTTATATTAATCTTGATTTACGTTGTCGAAGTTTGAATTTGTTGGATCTATCTTTCCCAAAACTAAACAGATCAAACTACCATAAACAATAAGGTGTATTAGCTGATCACTCACTTATCTAACAACAGATCTAAGTATTTCAATTTAATATCATAAAACGTGATCCGCAACTTGTGATAATACCTTAACTCAGCTTAAGTTCACTTTATTAGTTATTTATTGCATACATATTTGTATGAAAAGGTAAATTACCCAGTCCTCGAAAACCCAAAGTGCTTTATTGAATTGTTTCTTTAAGAAAGCACTTCATATTCAAAATCCAACTATTCAGTCGCTCTTTTTAATAATTTTTCTTACAACAATATATTAGGCTACAATGAATACGTCTGCATCCAATCCACAAACCCCACCACCAAAGCAAAGGCAACGACCGACTTTAAGACAAATATCTTCTTCTCCTTTTTCACCAAGGCAACCGCTTCCTTTACATTCAAATGGGTACGGTAATTATTCAATCAAACTGAATCACTCTAGAAGTCAAAGTCACTCTGATACCACAACACCAAATTGGACCACCTTAATTCCTCCAATGCCTAAACTGCCACCACAATCTTATCAAAGTAATAAATTACCCATACCTAATCAGAGGCATTCTATTGCTGTTTCACCTGTACATTCGGAACATGAATTAGATTCGCTACATCTTGAAAATAAAAGTTTTCAATTGGACTTTGGTAATAATCGTGACTTTAATAATAGCGACACATCACTTATGGTGAATTCTACCATGAAAGACATCCCTAAAAATGCTCAGCAAGCCTTTCAACCAAAGTTTCATACTCAACCAAATACTTCTAAAAAAGTGCAGCAGCCTTACATTCCACCTCCACAACAAGCCCCTTCGCATCAAAGGCAACATACGTCTGACGAATTTTATTTCCAAAGCCTGTCTAATGCACAACAAACCATGCCGTTACAGCAAAGGGTTCCCAAACAATCAGTCAATGCAAATTATCTTCAGCAAATACCTCCTTTTATGACGCCTAATAACTCCGTAACCCATACGTCTTCTGCTCAACAAAGAAATATACCATCCGAGCACAATTATCCACAACCACACCAACAACAACGACAACAACAACAACCGCAACAACAGCTGCAACAACAGCTGCAACAACAGCCGCAACATCAGCCGCAACATCAGCCGCAACATCAACCACAACAACAACCGCAACATCAACTGCAACAACAACTGCAACAACAACTGCAACAACAACCGCAACCGCAACATCAACCGCAACAACAACCGCAACAACAACCGCAACAACAACCGCAACAACAACCGCAACATCAGCCGCAACAACAACCGCAACAACAGCCGCAACAACAACTGCAACAACAACAAAAGAATGATTCAGTTGTGGACCAATCAAACACTAATGATAGCTTAGCTCAACTGAAGCGTCCAAGAAAAAGAAAAAAGAACTGTAAAGTTTGTGGTCTTGTGATAACAGGTCAATTTGTACGAGCATTATCCAATGCTTACCATGTGGATTGTTTTACTTGTAATGATTGTGGAAAGCCGTGTGCTGCAAAGTTCTTTCCTTACGAAAAGGTTGACGAAGAAACCGGAATAAAGTATCAAGTTGCATTATGTGAATATGACTATTTCAAAAAGCTTGATCTCATTTGTTTCAGTTGTAATTCTGCTTTAAGAGGTCCTTATATCACTGCTCTTGGAAACAAGTATCATTTAGAGCATTTTAAATGTGCAGTTTGCCAAAAAGTTTTTGAAAGTGATGAAAGTTATTATGAACATGAGGGTAATATATATTGTCATTTCCATTACTCCAAACTTTACGCATCACATTGTGAAGGATGTCATTCAGCTATTGTTAAACAGTTTGTTGAACTATTTAGAGGAGGAAGAAATCAACAGTGGCACCCAGAATGTTACATGGTTCACAAATTCTGGAATGTTTGTATTACAGCTGATACAGTTGGATTACAAAATAAATTATCTTTAAATGACTCAAATATTGATATGCAATTCATAAAAAACTCTGATAATATTTCATCTGAAATTTTACTAGCTGCTGAACAACAAATTGAATCTACAGTAATGAGCTGTTGGTTAACTTTGTCTGGATATGAAGAAACCACAGCGTCTTGTATTTCCGATATGTTATTATATGCATGTACTGCAAATCAAAAAAATGGATTAATTGCTTCAGGTAAATTGATTGTTTATCTTGATGTGTTATTTGTTGGAATTGATCATGTTCAAGAAATTTGCAAAAATTTAGACACGGGTCTTAAATCATCAACTGATGAAGAAGATTTTTTCCAGCCATTGCGAAAAGAGCCAAGGAATATTTCTGGTAAAATAATGAGCTATTTAGCAGTTTTAAGGAAATCGAATCAAATATCATCCTCCGGAACTTTATCTTCTGAATTATTATCAATCATAACAGGTTGTGCTCATTATTTAAAACTTTTAATTAGAATTGGATTAAACAATGCATTAAAAGCTAATAAGTTATCAGGAACTACGAATGCTACTGAAGTTTTTCTTGGTGACGTTAAATTATTTGAATCATTTAATAATATGGATAAAAATGAAATTAATCAAGTCATATCTGATACATTATTTGTTCATGTTGCATCCACTGATGCTTGTTATAGTTGCGAGAAAAGTATTGAAAAGGAGTGTGTAAAGTTTGAAGATAAAAGATGGCATTTGCATTGTTTGGTTTGTTCAAAATGTTCCAATAAATTGAGTACAGAAAAGACCATTTTGAATAGTTGTGGATATAACCTAAACACAGGGAAAGTTTTGTGTGAAGATTGTATTACATACGATCTGGAAGCAAAGACTGGCTTCCAATACATCACTGGTTTGATGCAATTAATTTATTTGTTGAGGATTGCTTTAGCTCGATCTTCTTCAATCATGTTTAAAGAGGAAACAAATCCTGCTGTTAAGAGTATGACACCTATTCAAGAAAATTTTTCGGAAACTGAACTTAGCTATTCAAGAACGTTAAGTGATGTGACTAGATTAAGATCAAAGAGACAAAATCAGACTTTATCAAATTCTATTAAGCAAAAGGGTAGAAAATCTGTCATAATTGAAGCTCCAGAAGCCGTGACTGCTAAAGAAGATAATTCTGAAGAGACTGACGACTTTGAAACCCGCATGAGAAATACAAGTGTTTCTTCGAATTTATCGTTTGCCTCTGAAGAAAGAGAGAATGATCATTTTAAGATTATTCGTAAAAGCTCAGTAAAGATAAGAGACGAACCTCAAAGACAGTTAACTAATTCTCATTTAGACCGTACATCAGATCTTCTTAAAAATGAAAAATCGTTAACATTGGATGATATCCCGCGTATAGTTGCTGCGGAACAAGCAAGAGAACAAAGGCCAAATGCTTTCAAGCATCATAATAGCCTTTACCAAAGTCAAAAGCCTATGCAACCGGTCAAAACAATTGCTGCGGCAAATGGGCAAGTTGGAAGTATAAAACGTAAGATTGATGGTGCTCCTGAAGCTGAGGTTAGTAGACCAAAATATTTTTCAGAGTTAACTAAAAGTGAGCACTTTATTCTTAGGCATATTGCTATTGAAGCATTGGCTCAATTACAATCTAGCAAATATGATAAAGAAGAATTGTTAAATTTAATTCAAACTCGGAAACAGCCTACATTTTGGGATAAATTTAAATTTGGAGGTGAAAATAAGAAAGATAAAACCATTGGGGTTTTTGGAGTTGAATTATCAGAGCTTACGCACAAGTATGGTGTTGATTCCGATCTTGGGGTTGGGCCATCTAAATTAAGAATTCCAGTGATTATTGATGATATTATTAATGCTCTTCGCCAAAAAGATATGTCGGTAGAAGGAATTTTTAGACTTAATGGTAATATTAAGAGACTTAGAGAACTTTCAGAAGAAATCAATAAGAATCCATTAAAATCACCAGATTTTGGTAGTCAAACAGCTATTCAATTAGCAGCATTGATGAAGAAATGGTTGAGGGATCTTCCCAATCCATTGTTAACATTTAATCTTCATGAATTATGGTTGTCGTCTCATGTTGAAGATATTGAATTGCGTAATAGAATTGTACATTTGATTTATGCAATGTTACCAAGAAGTCATAGAAATTTGGTAGAAGTATTATTATATTTTTTCAATTGGGTAGCTTCATTTGCAGAAATTGACGAAGAAACGGGTTCCAAGATGGATATTCATAATTTAGCTACAGTAATTGCACCAAATATTCTTTATTCAAGAACCGATCAAGCGTCAAATAAAGGAGATAAATATTTTTTGGCAATTGAAGTTGTACATCACTTGATTGAGAACCATGAAGAATTAAGTATAATCCCTCCAGATTTATTGCAATTTTTTGAAAAAGGAGGTTTCAATAAACTTCCTCAGCATGTAACCACAAAAGAAATCATGATGAAACTTGATAAATTAACTAAAGATGAACCTCCATTCTTTTTGCAGAGTTTTAAAGAAGCGACATCAAAAGTACCAAACAGAGATGTCAGTAATAATACCATTCGTAGAGGTCATTCTAAACAAGTAGTGGAATCGAGGGGAGAAACGCTAGATGTAAATTAATAGAAATATATGACGTAAAAAATTTATTACAAACTGTAAACATTCATTTCAGTAACATCAATGATTTTGGAAAGAAAAAATAAATAAATATATATATATATATATATGAAAAAAAAAAAAAAATCGATGATATAATCTAATCAATCACTCAATTTGGATTATATTACTTCTTTTTAAAAATCATAACCAACCATGAGCATAACAAGTGATAGCTTGAAAGAAACAATAGAACAAAGGCTTGGTGCTTCCTTAGTACAAGTGGAAGATATGTCTGGTGGATGTGGACAAGCTTTTGCTGTTGTCATAGTATCAGAACAGTTTCAAGGAAAGAACAAGTTGATGAGACATAGATTAGTCAACAACGCATTAAAGGAAGAGATCGCTTCTATACATGCATTTACTCAAAAGGGATTTACGCCTGATGAATGGGTTGCTCAAGGAGGACAACTTTGATCATTTTATAAAATATTATAGTAAGGTTAATTTTAATGGAAATATCTTGTCACAACGAAATGTATGAAGGCTAAATATTGGAAATTTCCATTGAATGATAAATTTATTGAGAAGTAAAAAAAAAAATGTATAGTTTAAATCTAAATATAAAATCTATATACGGTTAGAATTGTAATTCGAACCATAATTTTTAGTGATGAATACCCACAATAAAGTATTTAAAGCAGCAAAAATGGTAATAATAATTGGGAAATAGAAAAAATTTGCTTGAGCCACAACACCTACAAAGAAAGGTATGGCAGCAGCACCACCTCCCCCAAAAGCACATATGAAACCTATCGCAGCTGTGTGTAAATTTTTGTTGAGAGTTTTAATTGAGCACACTATCGAGGTTGGGAATATAGGACCAACAAATACACCTGTACAGAAAGCTATTATAAACAAAGTGTTGTCTAATTCATATAAGCAACCAATCCAAAATGTAAAATATCCACAAAATGCAATGAAAAAATACCAAAAATTTGCTTTTAACTCATTGGTGAAAAATCTAGCTGTAACAAATCCAAGACACACACGTCCAGCAGTGAGTCCTGCCCAAAAAGTGGCAGATAAGTACAGTGAATGTTTATAGGAAAACTTTAAAATTCTTGAAGAATATGAAATTATCCACGATCCGAATGAAGCTTCAGTTCCGACATAAGTGAAAAGACTTAACGCATAAAACCAAACAATTGGAAGTTTAATTATATCAGTGGTGGTAGCTGTTGATGAAGTAGGTTCGTTGGAGTATTGTTTAGATACAGTGGCAACCTCAATGGGTCCTGCAAGGTTTGAAGACTGACTAAGTGACAGCATTTCTATTTGTTCTTCATATACATCATCACTTCTAATTGTATTATTATATTTGAATTTTAGAGCCGTTTCATTTTTATAGATTAAAATGAATGAGATTGTGCAACCAGAAACCATAAGACTAAGCATCAAGTAGTATGATTGCCAACTCCAAGGATTAATCTTTCTTTCTATCAATGAAGTAATCAAAGGTGGAGATATCATGCAACCTATGCCATAACAACCATGTAGAATTCCTAAAATTTCATTAGAATCAACTAAAAGTCCCATCCAAGTTGAAAGCGAAGCGTCTATACTGCCTAAGCCAATTCCATGACAAACGTATGCTAAGACCACGATAAAGTATGGAGGTCCCAATGATAAAATTAAATATGAAGTAGCCATAAACAGAGTCCCTAAAACCAATACTCCTTGCACCCCTAACCTTGAATGAGATGTCTCGCTACAAAATGCCATAATAAAATAACCACTAACGGATGCTAAAAAGATTAAACTAATTTGTATGTCATTTATGTGATAATGTTTTTGGAAAATAGGAATCAAAGTTCCCAATGTTTGTTCTACTAATCCGAAAAGAATGAAAACTAAGAATCCCGCTATAATTTGCAACTTCAAGCGTGTACTTTTCCTCCAGTCCAAAGTATCAATATAAAGATACTGGCCTTCAAATTGTACAACATGTTTTTCATCATTTTTCATAAACTCTTCATTACAGCTTGGATCCATCCTATGAAGTAATATAAAGAATAATGAAATCCTCTCCTTTTTGTTAGTTTTTTTTTTTTTTTGCTTTTATCACTTAATAAAAGTTAAGCCTATTTTGGAAAAAGTTTCATGATAGCATCTAATATGAAAAGCAGGCTTAAAAAAACAGCAATTTTTTCAATGTTTTAATGTGAAACTCTAAACTAATTTTTTCCTAAATTTCGCAAATTAATTCAAAATTATGTAATACCCTAATAGACAAAAATTAATTTTATAGTAAAAATCTAAAAAACACAGAATAATTCAACAGAAGCCTCTTTAGCTTAGTGGTAGAGCGTTGCACTTGTAATGCAAAGGTCGCTAGTTCAATTCTGGCAAGAGGCATTCTTTAAGCGCAAATGGTTTAGTGGTAAAATCCAACGTTGCCATCGTTGGGCCCCCGGTTCGATTCCGGGTTTGCGCATAATTTTTAAAAATTTTTAATTCAAGATTTTAGGAAAGTTTGGTAATGCTGATTCTCTCTTTTTTTTTTTTGTATCGTTAAAGGCAAAACTAACAATTACTTTTGTAAAAGATTTTGATTCTATTTTGCGTAAATGTCATCAAGAAAAGCGATTCAAACAGCAGTTTCTGCAAGTAAGTAGCAAATATACTGGCGATTGAGTAATAGAGAGCTTACTAACATAGTTCAAAAATTTTATCCAACTAAATTGGCTGATAAATCTTGGGATAACACAGGACTTTTGGTTGATGCAAGTGTGGAAAACGCTGACACTCAATCATCTACATCAGAACTGATCAAAGTACTTCTCACCATAGATTTAACCCAAAGAGTAGCTCAAGAAGCTATTAACAATAAAGTCAATCTTATTTTAGCTTATCATCCATTCATCTTTCGAGGATTAAAGTCAATTACGCCAAATGATCCTCAGCAAAAATCTATGATTAATTTAATCCGTAATAATATTAGCGTTTATTGCCCACATACAGCAGTTGATAGTGCTAAAGGTGGAGTGAACGATTTTTTAGCTGATGGAATAGTGAATGGATTGAAGGAGAAAAGTAGAACTACTATTCAACCAGACGCTCAAGAAGAAGGTTGTGGGATGGGCAGATTAGTAACTTTAGAAACCCCAGTTTCATTAACTTCAATAGTTGAAAAAATTAAAGCTAGTTTAGGGCTTTCTCACGTTCAAGTTGCTCTTGCCCAAAACCAGGATAAGTCTCATCAGATTAGTAAGATTGCTATTTGTGCTGGATCAGGTGGTAGTGTTTTCCGAGGTGTTGAAGCTGATTTATTCTATACCGGAGAATTATCTCATCATGAAGCATTATTCTTCAATGAGACTGGTAGTTCAATTGTTGTTTGCAACCACTCCAATACTGAAAGAGCATTTTTGAAAGTTATTAAAGATCAATTAGCAGGTGAATTACCTCAAGGTTCCGAAGTAATGATTTCAAGTACTGATAAAGATCCATTTGAAACTTGGTAAAATTTATATTCCAATACATTTCACTCCATTTCTAAAAAATACATACTATATACGGTAATACAAATTTATGATAAACAGCAAAAGTTATGTTATAAAGTGCCAAAAAAAAAAAAAATTAATATTTGTAATAATGAAATAAAAAATGAATTTTTTTTTTTTATATTTATTTAAAAATTGTTGTATCTATAAAGTTGCAACATTACATGCGCCTGCATCTGAGATCTGAGAGTTGGTTATCTTCAATAGTTATTCATCTCAAATTAGTGCTTCATCATGTCCAGAAATGACATTCTCGGGATAGATATCATAGGGGGAGATACCCCAATGTATAATTTTATGTCAACTATAGTTTCATGTCCGGATACAGACTACATTTTTCTTTATGGTGGGTTTGATGAACTAGATAATCTTGATAGTAATGTTTATCTATTGAACGTTAAAACAATGACCTGGGAAGTTGATGACAAGCATCGTGGATTGTATAGAGAGGGCCATCTGGCTGTTTATATTGGGAACGGGAATATATTAGTGTTTGGAGGCATACCGCATGATATAAGTGGGGAAATTAACATGTCCTATCTGGATATAAGAAATGGATCATACAATCCGTTGACTAATATTGGATCAAACACAAGGTATAACTATGGAAATGAATCAAGAACGCCTAATATTAATGATAGTATTATGTTGATTTACAATATCTACAGTAGAAAATGGGTAGGACCACCTGAGTTTGCACTCATAAATGCACCATCTCTCAGATCGAGACACGCCTGTTGTCTTTCATTAGATGAATCGAAGGTATATATCAGTGGAGGTTTAGTCAATTCTGAGCCATTAAATGATTTATATAGTTATGATTTACTTCTGGGGCAATGGCTGGGACCGATAGAGTTTGTACTGCGCTTCCACCATTCAATTGCTGAATATGAAGGGAAATTGTATGCATTTGGAGGTATGGATAAAGATATGAACCATGTGGATAACAATTTGACCTGGTTAGATCTTAAAGATCGAAGTATGGGGGAAATAATAATTAAAAGGCAACCAACATCTGAACTTCATTCGAAAAAATATCAACATTTTTTTTTAAATATTGACCCTTCAATGAAATTAGATGTTTCTTTACCACACTCTGCATCTAATAGCAAAGATTTTGCTATTTCAGCATTAAATCTTGCAGAGAATAAATATACTCCATTGATACAGCTGAACTCAGTCCTATCATTATGTCGAGAATTACATTCATACCTGTGGAGGTTATCAACCGTTTTAAAAGATAAGCTATATGTGATGGGTTCCAATATTACTCAAAGTGAAACTCATTTGGATGAAGAGACCAACATAAACGCAAATGAAGGATTAATTGGACCAGATAAACTTTGTTTTAGTATTTGCATAAACCTTCCTGATTTGGGTGTACCCATGCAATCCGAAAAACATGGTACTTTATCGGATGACTTCAAATTATTTCTACTAAATCAAGAATATACTGATTTCAAAATAGTAGCATTAGCAGATGAATCTTTAAAATCAGAATTCAATAAAGATCCCGATTTCTTCCATAAGCAATTAGAAATAGGAATGAAAGATAAACAACTTGGACCATCTTTTAAGACTCTAGATGTCCACTCAACTATATTACTAGCTAGGTGGGATCATTTTCGGCGATTAATCAATAGTGGGATGAAAGAAGCAGTAGAAAACACAATTTTTATACCGGAAGCTTATACTTGGGTTAAAGGTATGATTTTTTATTTATACACTGATAGTGTAGAGTTTGATGATTATTTACCCAATTTTTCAATAGTAGAGTATTCTGGTATGCTTGTCTTGGCAAATTTATACTCACTACCAGTCATGAGATCTATGATTTTATGTAAACTTTATAAGATGACAAATGCCTTAGCATCAACGCCGGTTAAAAACGTTTCTGATACTATATTTGAAGTAATTATAAAAGTATGGGAAAATGTTGTTTTATCTGATGAGCCGTTGTTTTTACTAAGGATTACTCCTTTTCTTAGAGATCGATGGTCTAGTTTTATACGATCCAATGTTTTCAAGAAATTACCTAAAGATTTTATAATTTTACTATGTCAACAATGCTCAGAAAGCCCAGAAGAAGGTCATGATTCCGATAACTATAATAGTCCAAGATGTTCAACTCCTGAACCTATAATTTTACGAGCTATGAATGTTTCCCCACAAACCCTGGTAAGAAATTTTAGACTGTCGCATTCAAATCTGCCATTTGTGCGTAATAGCACACCTCCACAATTAAATTGGAGATCGCCTCCAAAAGAATAAAAGATTGAAGAAAATTAAAAAAAAAACTTATCAAACTTTTCGCCAAATTATAGCTTCTGAAAATTATGAGAAAGTAATAATGAAGAATTACAGCAAAATTAACATATATTTCTAAAAAAAATTTATTTTCATCTTTTGACCAATTTGAGCTTCTTTTGCTTAATTTGTATTTTTCTGCACTCCACATACGATCTCCAGTGTTTAAAAATTAATATTGTAATTTATTTATTTTCTTTTTTCGTTAACTTATTTTTACTTATAATCTTTATCATGGTTTCAGGGGCGGTTGCCATTGCTGAAACAGTACAGCATTTAGGAATAGATACAGTTTTCGGGATAGTTGGAATTCCAGTTGTTGATGTTGCCAATGCATTAATTGAGAAGGGAGTGCGTTTTGTTGCTTTTCGAAATGAACAAGCAGCTTCTTATGCAGCGTCTATATATGGGTACCTTACCAATAAACCAGGTGTCTTGTTGGTAGTAGGAGGGCCTGGTATAATTCATGCATTGGCAGGTGTTTACAATGCTAACTCCAATTGTTGGCCTTTATTAGTTCTTGCGGGTTCTGCATCTTTTGACGAAAACCATAAAGGAGGATTCCAAGAGTTGGATCAAGTATCACTTATGACTCCACAGACTAAATTTGCTGCTCGTCCTTTCCATATTGAGCAGGTTCCTAGGTTAATGGAGCAAGCTTATAGAACTTCTTTTTTTGGAACACCAGGTGCTGCTTATCTTGATCTCCCAGCAAATATTATTCAAGGCACACAAATTGAAGATAAAGATTTTAAAGAGATTCTTAATTCAGTTGTTGCCCCAATAAAAGCACCAAAGTGTCAAGCTGACTCTTCAAAAGTGGAAGAAGCTGCTAAAATTATAGCCAACTCTAAAAAACCATTGGTTATAATTGGTAAAGGATCAGCTATGGCTGAAGCTTCAGAGCCTTTGGAAAATCTTGTTTTCCTGAATAAATTACCCTTTTTACCAACTCCAATGGGTAAAGGTGTACTTCCAGATGATCATCCTCTAAATGTTTCATCAGCAAGGTCCTTGGCTCTTGCATCTTCAGATGTAATTGTTTTATGCGGTGCTCGTCTTAATTGGAT
Source organism: Kurtzmaniella cleridarum (assembly GCA_030573815.1). Lineage (NCBI taxonomy): Eukaryota > Fungi > Ascomycota > Pichiomycetes > Serinales > Debaryomycetaceae > Kurtzmaniella > Kurtzmaniella cleridarum. The sequence continues at coordinate 46,568 of JAJMDQ010000047.1, read as the reverse complement.
TTTGCATAATGGAGAAAGATTCAACAAAGATTGTAAGATTATTCAAATAGATACAAATCCAGAACAAATTGGCTACAATAGTACTTTATCCACCTCATATGGGCTAATGGGAAGCGTGGATTTGGTAGCTCAACAATTGCTGTTGGAATTATCTAAGCTCAATTATAAACCTGTTGGTGTTTCAAATGATTTAAACTTGAAAATGAAATCTAATACAGAAAAGGCTAAACTCAAGGTTTCCAGAGTCACACCCAATGGTGAAGTTTTAGGCTATCATAGAGTTTATGAAGTTATCAAAAATGTGATCTCTGAATCATCTTTTGCTGAAAAAGATGTTTCCATAGTTTCAGAAGGTGCAAATACTATGGACATCTCAAGAACTTCATTTCCACTTAATTATCCAAAGAAACGTCTTGACGCAGGTACAAATGCTACAATGGGTGTAGGGATTCCATATGCCATTGCAGCTAAAATTGCTAATCCTGGAGAGTTAGTGTTAGCTCTTGAAGGTGATTCTGCATTTGGATTTACTGGAATGGAACTTGAGACAATTGCTCGTAATAAGCTCGGTATTATCATAGTTGTAATGAACAATAGTGGTATATATCATGGTTCAGATCCAAAACTTTATAACGACATTAAATCTCTTCCATCGACCGCTTTATCACAAAACACTAGATATGATTTGGTGGCTGAAGGGTTGGGTATTCATGGTGTTTTGATTGATAATGAAACATTGCTTCGTGATGAGTTTCAAAAAGCTATTGAAGCTTCTAAAAAGGGTGAAGCTACATTACTTAATGTCATTATTGATTTAGGATTAAAGACAAAATTATCCTTTGGTTGGCAAAAGAAAAGTAAATTATAATATGTATATCGTTTATTAAAATAAATATTTAGTTTTACTTCATTAATCGTGATCGCTATCAAACAAAGAATCTACAAAATCACTCACATTCTCTACATAATCTTCAACTTCGTCGTAGATATCTTCAAGTGAGTTTTCACCCCAATTAAACCAATTCCATTTATGATGCGCTGTAGAAGTATACGTTGATGTTTCCAGGGAAACCGCTAATGATTCGACTGTGGTCATATGTTCATAAGTCAAATCTGTAGGTTTAGGTATATGTTCCAGTACTGTAGCAAGATTTGATTGTTTCAGTAAAGAAGCTTGTGGATTATTATTTGTGCTATGATATATAGTGGAAGGCTTGTCTTTCAGTGGTTTTTTAAATAACAAATCATATGTTGAATCCTTGATAAACTCATTACCAATATCAAGCAGAGCATCTGGATAAATCAAATCGTCAGTCCAATTTTCTGGAAGCAAGTTGTTTTCCAGCATAATATCTATACTACAATTATTTTTGGCAGGCTTCATGCCAAGTGACTTACAAATGAAATTATAAACCTCAGTATTCTGGAAAGGTTTTAATCGTTGTTGACCTTCTTTCAAACATTTTTCAAAATATGGACCTTTGGCAAGGAAAATTGCTCTCATTAACAATTCTGTATTATTATATCCATGTACACCTTTAGGTTTGTAATCATAATCGTTATCCTTCATTTGCTTATGGGTTGTGATAGAATACCCAACCTGTGGTATAACCCAAATAGGTGCCAACCGATAATTGAATTCATGATCATTGGGCTGACCACCAAAATTCCATTCTGGTGGTAATTCTTCTGTTAAATAAACACTGTAATGTTTATCTAGATTGGATTGTAAAATTTTCAGTTCTAAATCTTGTTTTAAATTTTTCACAGGATAATCTGGGGAAGGACGAAGACCGAAAAGAGGCCACCCGTCAACATGTTCAATCTTATCCAAATTTATGATGTCGTCCAAGTATAATAATCGATCATTCGAAGTTGGTGCCATACCGTGATCAGAAACAACAACTACATTAACAATATTCTCCAAATGTCTAGCTTTAAGCTCAGTGAAGAGTAAATCAAGATAATCATCAACGTATGTAAGGGCACTTTCAAGTTCTTTACCAGAAATACCATATTTATGGCCGAACGAATCAATGGTAGGAACATAGGAAAGAATCAATTGAGGACGATCGAACTCTGATTCAATATCAATCCATTCTAAAATACGCGAGGCTTTTGTCTGAAGCAATTCCAGACCATTATATCGATCCACAAACAATGGTCCATTGCCAATACCCACTCCTGGAACTTCTGATCCGGGCCACATATGGATTGCCAGTTTTACATTATTTTTTTTTGCAGTTTCCCATAATGGTTCACCTCCTTGCCAAAATCGTGGGTCTAGTCCTTTTTCAGGATCAGTATTTATAAATTGTTTATGTAATTTAGGATCATAAAATGTATTACCTACAATTCCATGATCAGCAGGATATAAACCTGTAACAAGAGTCCAATGATTTGGGAAAGTCAGCAGTGGGAACAGTGGGATCATATAAGGAGCACCATAATCATACAAGAGCATACTATGAAGCGTCGGCGTAAGTTTCGAATTTATGTAATGTGGATGAAATCCGTCTAAAGATATCAAGATAGTAGTAGGAAAAAATTTATGAGTTGAATTACTCAATGTAAAAGAACCAGTTGGTGGGTATGCTTTTTGTGAATAGTTATAGAATATAAATCCAAGGTTGATAAAAAAGGATAAACCTATAATACAAACTACGAATTGTATCTTTTTTCTCCGATTACTAGATTCTTTCAAATATTCGTCAAATTTACCATTATTTCCAAGCTGTGAGAAATCATCCAACTCTATATCTTGGGAATCAAGATTTTGCGGACCACCTGCTTTTTTACTCAAAGCCCTGGATGATACCCCTTGACCATTGTTTAAGCTCAAATCATGAGAATCGTTATTGATACTGTGCCATGAATTTTTTAGATTGAATGATACTTGTTCATAACGTTGATTTAAGCTTGCTGCCAATTTATTCCATCTCAGAGACATGGCAGCAAATGGCGATTGTGGATTGTCTTGAACGGGGAATTCATAATCTAGATAATCTAATGGATCTTCGTATTGTTGAGTTTCTTGGGAAGGCATGCCAAAAAGATCTCCATCTCCTTCTTCGGTATCACTTACGGGAACATCTGCGTTATGGAGTTTAGAGTAGTTAACTGACATTCTTAAGAGTTGTGATAACTACTCTGAGATTGCAAATTGATAAATATAAAATAATACATAAATTAATATCAGGAATAGTAAATCAAAGATTAGGGAACTAAAAAAAAAAAAAAAAAAGTAAATAGTAATAATAATAAAAAAAAAAAGAAACATTTCGATTAGATATTAAATGTGAAAAAGAAAGCCAACAACCATTACAAAATTAAACTAATATAAATTACCATATACTTTGTGATCAAATTAAATTCTGTCTAAATTTTTAGTTTGCTGTTGAACAGCAAAGTAAACTTTCACTCGTAGTATCATTAATTCATCGATTTCCAAATCTTTCCTTTGAACTTGTGCAATACAGCCATCAATGGGACAAGAGTTTTGGCCATCGCCCAATCTTGCCAAAATATTCGATTCCTCATAGACATGGTTGCATCGACGAGACTTAACCGGGGTTTCAAAATATTGGAGTGATATCGGATCTTTCAATGAAACTCTCCCACCTTCAATAGCCAACTCATCATCAGCGACATCATCCGGAAGTGATTCTTCTGGGTGCAAAAGTACAAATGCAACGTTTTTAACGTATTGATATTCCTTCAGTCCACGCAAAAAAGATGTAAATGAATTTTGAGAAGAATGAAGTTGGATACTTTCCTTGTGATCACTTATTAAAGTATCTGCAATGTTTTTTTTACCATTTCCATTGTCTTTATAATACTGTAAGGTGTCAAATGTTAATGGCTGCTCTTGTCTTAAGTCTTGTCTTATTTTAGCTCTTGATTCTTTTATTGAGTCATTTAATATATTCAATTGATATTTGGATTTCAAAAACTCTCTAAGAGCCTTCACATTATCATTTAATAAAGTTTCATCAATTGTTACTTTACCCATTCTCTCTTTACTTAGAATGAATTCAATGTACTTTTTTGTGGATTCAACTATATTTTGAATGGATTTATCAACCATCTGTATCATCTGGTTATCTGATGTCAGTATTATTTCGAATTTTCTTAATAAAGACTCATCAAGAGGGAAATAATTGGGAAATTGGAAGTTTTCAAGCGAAGACATTGAATCACCTAGATTAGAACATTTGTTAGGTGTAGATTTATGATTTAATTTTTTAATTTTTTAATTTTTTTTAATTTTTTAATTTTCTTTTTAGGAAGAAAGTTTTAGTGTACTAAATACAGGAATATTCAGCACAAACAATTGTTGACAATAATTTGTCAAATTTAAGCTCAAAGGTTAACGACTCTTTCCATATTTCTCGAATAAACTGTATAAATGGTATATATTTTGAAAATACATATTATTTTATGAGACTACCAATTAGAAGTGTTTAAAGTTTTATAATTCTATTGAAGCTCAGTAAACCAAGCGATTTTTGATAAATAAATTAGTTTGCAACTAAATCGACTATTATTAGTTGGCTGTTATTGACAGTATTAGCCAAAGTTAGCTACCGATATACATTTTACACACAAAAAATTTTTTTATTTATTTTTTTTTTATTATTTTATTATTTTATTATTTTTTATTTCCTCTTTGTTCCACATTATGTATTTTATTGATCTTCTCGACACTTTTCGTTAATCAGTGTATTACCATCTATGTCTACAGAGGGCGATAAACCAGGGTCTAAGACCACTCCTACTGAAGTCGAGCTGCCCAAGGTGGAAGAACCAAAGCGTAAGGTAAGAAAGCAATGGAAAAACCCAGCTCTTCGAGCTTTGGGTGTTCCTCGTCCAAACCTTCCATCAAGAAATTGGATGATATTTTGGACAGTGTTAGCTAGTATTGGAGGAGGTATTGCATATGATAAGTATGAACAAAAAAAAGTAAGAGCTAAGTGGATGAAAATTGTAGAACCTTACAGTCAAGAAGTATATCCAAATGACCGCTTACCAAGAAAGCTTTCAATTTTCATTGCACCACCACCAAATGATTTTTTGGAACTGTCACTCAAATACTTCCGTAGATATATAAAGCCAGTATTAAACGCCTCCGCCATTGATTACGATATTTATACTGAAAATCGTCAAGGTGACATCCGTTCTCAAGTTGCGGAAAAAATAAGGCAATTACGTCGTGAAAAATCTCAATTGTTAGTGGAACCAACGACTGAAATTAAAAAAGAAAGTTATTGGACTAAATTTATAAAGCTTTTTAAGAGAAAGGAAAAAGAACAAGAACAAGACAAAGAAGTACTTGTCAATAGACGTGATTTATATAAGCCTGATGAACTTTTAGGGTTGTATCAAATTTTTTCCACTAAAGAAGTTAAAAGAGATGATGAGCTTTGTCCAACGGATGCAGGTGGAATTATTTGTGTTGGAAGAGGTGCTTATAAGGAATATATGGTTGGTGTACATGAAGGATTATTAGGGCCTTTAGAAAAACCAATTGAAGAATTGCCAGCTGAAAATAAGAAAGATGGAGAAGAAGAAGAAGGTAAAAAGCATGATACTAATAATAATAACAACGATAACAATAATAATAACAATAATAATAGTAATAATAATAATGACGATGATGATGATGAATCAAACGTTGATCCTGTACCAAAGCCATATATTTTGCCAAAAGATTATGCAAGTGCGTCATTTGCACCAGAATTCGATTCAAGTGGTATTATTCTTGACAGTAAGAATGTACCAGTCTTATTTGAACAACCAGTTTATGTTTTCCCAGTACCAAAACTTCAAGGTATGGCAAACATTCCTCGGAAAATTTTCAATTTTTATAACTTAAGATATCTTGCTGATGATTATGGTGCTAGAACTCATAGTATTATTGCAAATGTCCACCGTCCATTTGAATATAAAGATGTTTTCATGGCTGGCGAAGAAGAAAAAAACTGGCCTAAAAACTGGGTTAAAAAGGGTAAGGAGAAGGGATCCGAATGGGTGCAAGAATTAGAAGTTGATGAAAGAATCATCAAAAGAATGAAAGTATTTGATCCATCCCTTCATAAACCCGAAATCGGTAATCAAGTGAAAGATAACTAGTTGGAATTATTAACATGTAAATAGATAATCCATAACATCTTTTTGTTTTTTCAGATCTAAAAACATATTGCAATTTTATCAAATGCCGTATATATTTAATAAAGGAAACACATTTATCAGTTTATTCAATTTAAGCAGTTATTGGTTGCATGAAGTAATCTCGGAATTTTCCATTCAATCAGTAGTTATTTAATTGTTTGCCAAATAAATAGTTGTTTTTTTATTTTATTTTTTTATTTTTTATTTTTTTATTTTTATTTTATTTTTTTACTTTATTCCTTTGTACTTTACTAAACATTAAGATGGCAAAATTCACATGTAAACGAATAGTATACCTGAAATCCAATCTCTAACCTCTAAACCGTTTGCGGAGCCTCGATATAGCCTAACCCCACAATAGATAATACTGCACACATTTAAACAATATTGTACTTGATGCGCAATGGAATCGGGGCCGACTCGGGCCTATTTTTTATATTTAAAATATTGCCTATTGCCTTACGCACAATTAATGGAGTCATGAGGTTGTACTGAAATGTAGAATTAAAACTCAAATCTTTATGGTTGGTCAGAGATAATCTCAATCTTGCATTTTATTTTGTTTCTCCGAGACAGTTCGAAGCTCGGAAAATTTTCTGGTAATTCCAGCAGCACAATAACTTTTCAATGTTAATGTATAAGCCAAATACACTTAAAAATTGAAAATCAAAGATAATTACTGTGAATCATATATTTCTAAGTAAAGCGAAATTAACTACCTAGTTTAATTGTTGAAAAAAAAATAGAAAAAAAGTAAACCTCTACTCTATTAATTTTCTTGTTATTAATTGAAACTTCCACTGATAGAAGAAATTTGAATGATTTTCCTTGCACAATTGTTTTTTTTTTTTTTTTTTTTAAGTAAAACTTTTCTTTTCCCACTATACAAATTGCATTTAATATTAGAAGAGTTTTTCTTTTTTTAAAAAAAAATTTCTTGATTTTGAATGATTTGACCGATAAACTAAATTCTACATGCACTTCCTGTACCGGCCCACCGATAATCGCTTTTTATTGGCCAGAGATATAAAAAATGATTCAGTTCAAATTTATGCATCGATCTGATGTATAAAAGCTCGAGAAAATCATCAAGTAGTCCACTAATTAATCATCTCTAAAACTTTTAAAATGGTCCTTCCACACGAACCTGAATTCCAACAAGCATACAACGAACTTGTTTCCGCTCTTGAAGACTCAACCCTTTTTCAACAAAACCCAGAATATAAGAAGGTTATCGCTGTTGCTTCTGTCCCTGAACGTATTATTCAATTTAGGGTTGCATGGGAAAATGATAAAGGTGAAATTGAAGTCAACAATGGTTTTAGAGTTCAATTTAATTCTGCTTTAGGTCCTTACAAAGGTGGTCTTAGATTCCACCCAACTGTTAACCTTTCTATCCTTAAGTTCTTAGGGTTTGAACAAATTTTCAAGAACGCTTTAACTGGCCTTTCCATGGGTGGTGGTAAAGGTGGTTCTGATTTCAATCCTAAAGGCCGTTCTGATAGTGATATCCGTAGATTCTGTGTTGCTTTCATGCGTCAATTAGCCAGATACATTGGTCAAGATACCGATGTTCCAGCTGGTGATATCGGTGTTGGTGGACGTGAAATTGGATACCTTTTCGGAGCTTACAAGCAAATGCAAAACAACTGGCTGGGTATTTTAACAGGAAAGGGCTTGACTTGGGGTGGTTCTTTGATTCGTCCAGAAGCTACTGGTTACGGTACTGTGTACTATGTTGAAAAAATGATTGAAAAAGCTACCAATGGTAAGGAAACTTTCAAAGGTAAAAAAGTTGCCATTTCAGGTTCTGGTAACGTTGCTCAGTATGCTGCTTTGAAGGTCATTGAATTAGGCGGAATAGTTGTATCACTTTCTGATTCTAAAGGTGCTATTATTGCCAAAGATGGTATTACTCCAGAACAAGTTGAGCAAATTGCTGCTGCTAAACTCAAGCACAAGTCTCTTAGCCAAATTATTAATGAAGCTTCTGCCTTCTCTAGCAGAAAGGTTGAATATATTGAAGGTGCTCGTCCATGGGTCCATGTTGGCCAAGTTGATGTAGCATTACCATCTGCTACCCAAAATGAAATTTCTGGTGAAGAAGCTGAAGCTTTGATCCAAAACGGTTGTAAGTACATTGCTGAAGGTTCTAATATGGGTTCTACTAAAGAAGCTGTTGATGCATTTGAAGCCGCAAGAACTAAGGAGGGCGTCTGGTACGCTCCAGGTAAGGCTGCCAACTGTGGTGGTGTTGCTGTCTCTGGTCTTGAAATGGCACAAAACTCTCAAAGAGTCCAATGGACCGCTGAAGAAGTTGATGCTAAATTAAAGAACATTATGTATACTTGTTTCGACAACTGTTACGAAACCGCTGTTAAGTACTCTGTTCAAAAGGATTCTGAAGGATTACCTTCTTTATTGAAAGGTGCCAACATTGCAGGTTTTATTAAGGTTGCCGATGCAATGTTTGACCAAGGTGATGTCTTTTAAATAATAGAGGTATAATAGGAAAAACATTTGGGGGACATAATATAAAATTTAAGAAATATAAGGACGCAAAAAAAGCCAGATTTGTAGTAATAATATGATATTAAGCTAAATAATTTTTTAATTCTGAAAGTAAATCGGTTTCATTCAAATTTTTACCGATAAATACTATTTTATTTTCTTTTATATCTTCAACTAGCTTCCCTCCTAAAATTATATCATATGTATCTCGTACACCCTGTATGACTCTTACGTCATTTTCATGGACCAAAATTCCCTTTACTCTATGAATCTCCACTTTTTTCCCCATAACTTCATTTTCCCATAATACGAATTGAAGAAATTTTTCAACTTGATCGAATTGGGAGATACTAGTGAAAAATGGGAAATTAATTGCCACCGTGGAAATCCTACCATCATGGAAAGTCAGTTTATTCATTAATTTGCTTCCGACTTCAAATGAGTGTAAATTCAAAATTTTGTCAAGAGAAATATCTCCAAAAGATGTAGGATACGTAGGAGCAGTGGAATTAATTTGTTCAAGTCTCTGACAAACATTTTGAATCTGTTTCTCATTTACTCTATCAACCTTATTTACTAAAATCACATCAGCCAATGCTATTTGTAAATGTGCAGTTGTAATACCTTCTTGTAATCTTTTATCTTCTTGTTCAATTTCTTCCTCAGTCAAATCTTCCGATTTATTGATATGATCGTTTTCTCTATGCCAATGGCCTCCAAAATCATCTAAGCATTTTTCAATATTCTCTGAATCAACTACAGTTATCACACTATCAATGTAAACCAGCAGCAGCAATCCATCATCTAGCCAAAACATTTTAGCAATAGGCGCAGGGTCTGCTACCCCAGTAGTTTCTAAAAGAATATAGTCAATTTTACCTCTCAGATTTTCAATTAAATTTTCAATGGCAGTTACCCCATTATCTTTAACCGTACAACAAAGACATCCGTTACCCAAATCAAGCCACTCTTGCACCGAGTCGTTTTGATCTTGAATAGTAACTGCTTTTTCAATTTGCAGTGTATCTCCAAATTCATTCAAAATAATGGCTAATCGAAGGTTAGATTTTTTCCCGATCTGTTCCAATAGAGTCAGTTTACCTGATCCAAGGTAACCTGTTACAATGGATATTGGGATCTTCTTCTTAATTGGTTTCTCTTGTTCATCATTTTCTTGCAGATTCTTTTCGTTTTTATTTGTATCTACTATATTTCTGCTTTCATATTTGACTTCCCCATTACTGGGCAATTCTTCGACCAACTCAGGTATATCGTCATCCATTTATATGCTACTTTGTCAATATGATTAAATGAAGAATTCATTACTGCACATAGCCTGACTTAAGATGGAAAATGTTAGGAATTGCTGTCATTCTATAAATGTACAGGACGCGAAGCACAGTAATTGAACTAAGTTACTCAGATGAAGAGTATTACATAAATTAGATTCGAAAAAAAAAAAAGATGAAACACTTATCTTAACCAATAGGTATCTTAATCATAAATACAATTGACTAAAATTGGGATTTATAATTATGTTTTTGGAATATTTTTTTTGAACAAGCAATCTCATGAACATCCACCAACAAATTATTATAGAAACAACAAATTATTCCTAGAGTTATAAGGAGGAAACAATGAAATTGCAGTCCTTCTCATCCCTATCAAGTGTCTCTATTATAATGTGGTGATTATATAGAATAACTTCATATTATACTAATAGCACTGATTAGAACACTGAAAGATTTTAAGAAACTTCATTCACTAAGCGCCCTTTAACAAATAAATTAGTTTGCAACCAAATAGCTACCCTTAAGTTCATTTTTTACATATAGTATCTGATACGCTATATACAGTATGTAAGCTATCGATCTGTATCCGCACTTTGAAACAAAATTACACAAAACTCATACTTATATTTACAGAAAATAGATATAGATTAAACTAGATATCCTCAAGGTAGAGAAATATCAGGCCAGTTGTTTCAAGGATGTACAAGTTCAATTATATACTTGATCTGGTGCTACTCGGTACAATTTTTTATTATCTTTGGTTGTCCCCTTATTCCAAAGTGGAAGAGTCTTTCAATATACAAGCTATTCACGACGTTGCAAATTATGGATTGAATCTTTCTAAGTATGATCATAAAGAATTCCCTGGTCCTGTTCCTAGAACATTTATTGGATCTTTATTTTTTGGTTCACTTACTGGATTAATTAAAACAGCACTAGATCTAATTGGATATCGTTCTGGTGATCAACAATATTTACAATTTTGTGCCAGAGGACTTTTAGGATTGGCCAATTTTGCCGGCTTTGTACATCTTCGTAATACAATCAATGCTATAACTTTTAGAGACAGAAAATCAAAAATCAAAGGTTTAATTGGATTTTGGTTCAATTTACTACTTATTCTGCAATTTCACTTGCTTTATTATTCCACTAGAACTTTACCAAATTTTATCGCTCTCCCTTTGGTTAATTTTTCTTTGGCCAAAATTTTGAAAGGTGATTATACTGGTTTAACCTGGTTAGCTTTTACCGCTACAATTTTCAGATTGGAAATTGGATTTTTGGCAGTTATTATTGCACTTGTTTCATCTCAAGTTTTCGGGCAATCTAATATTTTCATCAATTTTGTTATGTTAACTGTGGGGACTGTTATAGGATTGATTTTGACTGGTACAGTTGATTCCTATTTTTGGGGTTACTTTGTTATACCTGAACTTTATGCTTTCAAATTTAATGTTATTGATGGGAAAGCATCTGAATGGGGTGTTCAACCATTTCAAGAATATTTTATGAAATTTTTACCATCATTGTTCAGGCCGCCTGTTGTACTTATCCTTGCCGCTTCTGGGTTCGTTAGTGATCCAGCTTATGATGGTATCCCTTTTTTTAATGCCATCAAGGAAACGGGAGATAACAAAAAATTAATTGCTCATCCAGCACGTCATTCTCTCAGAATTTTGTTCGTTTCATCCATCATATATATATTGGGTATGTCTTTCCAACCGCATAAAGAATGGCGTTTCATCATATATACTGCACCAATATTCATTCTTCAAGCAGCAAACTCGTTGGCTGACATTCTGATTAAATCTATTAACTCGTGGTTAAGTAGAATTCTTTTATTCATTGTGGTAGTTTTACAAGCTTCACTGGTTCCACTTTCAATTATTCAAGGATATGCTTCTTCTTTCAATTATGCAGGCGGTGAAGCCCTTGCTGCTGTTAATAACAATATATTGTCTTCGAAAGAAACTTCTGCTTTAATTCATCTTGGAGTTGCATCTTGTATGACTGGAGCTAGTAGGTTTGGTCAACTTCAAATGCCAGGTATTATCTATGATAAAACTGAAAATGAAGAAGTATTGTATGGATTCTGGAATGATGTCAATTATTTGATTGCACAACCAAATCTTCAAGATGTTCATTCACCACAAAAAATAGTTCCATTCATATCGGAACATTGGGAACTCATTTATACTTCAAAACTTTTCGCTGGCATTCTGACTAAACCTATAATTAATCTTCTTATGGGCAGCAAAGGTACATCTCTTCAAGGATTTTCTATTCAAGTTTTACATGAGTTGATAAATGAATATCAATCTCCAACTTTAATCAATTTTTTGCGATCACTTGTTTTAACAAAAGATTTCATCAATGTTTGGAAAAGAGTTGAAGTTGATGAACTCCCGGAAAGAAAAAACATCAAGCCAAATATTCAGCAAATCTTAACAGGAGTGGAAGAAACAACATTGGAAGAAGTTGCAGAAGACTTAAATGAAGAAATTGATGAATTCGAAGAAGAATTCATCAAAGATCATGCTTGATGTCTATAATTATAATATTAATAATATACATAAATATATATTGCTTATTAACTATGAAGATCTAGTGATGTAGTTTTTGTGTGTATTAGTTAGGTGTAGAGGATAACTCTGTGATAGGACCTCTAATATGCTCTATTCTTTCTTTGAGTTTGCTTACAGGTGAAAATCTCGGAGCCGTTTCTTCTTCCGTAGTGGGGATAAATATTGGAGTAATTCTTCGAAGTGCTTTGGCTGTTTCTACTGTCAGTCTGTCTTCATATAACGGACTACGAATGAAGATATCTTCTTCGTCACTTTCAAGGTTTGAGTGAGGTTTTGGAGTAAAATTCGGTCTTTTTGGTGGTATTATTGTATGTGGGATTGGTTTACGGCCTTGTAATCTAGCCTTTTGATAATGTTTTATCAATGCGTCTATTCTTTTATTTTTTAACCTCTCGGTAGTTTCTTGTATTTTTGGTGGTGAAATTCTAGTCAGAGGGGTATAGAATAATTTTTCTCGTTTTTTTATTGGAGTTGATAAATAACTTTCGTTTTCTGGTGTACCTCTCAGTTTATTAGCTAATGGCGATTGAATTGATAAGGTGCTTGTATCTTGTAAATTAGCCGATCTTCGTCGCAGTTTATATAGCCACATATCGAAAATGGATCTTGCCTTTGCTGTACTCCATCTACTTGAAAATAACTCACAACTTTGTTGTAACCGTTTAATTTTAATGATCTTCATTGACCACTTATTTAATAATTCACGTCCAGTATTAAGATCCTTTTGAGATATTGTAGAGTCAGCAACTTCTTGAAGATAGTCTATTCTTGAAAATTTATCATACCATTTAACCAAGTGCCTTTTATACATGACTTGATTTTGGAAGTTAATAGCATTCTCTTTAAGATCCTGTGTATTTCTTGTCTTTGAATGCCATTTTGTGAAAATATTTACCATAGTTGACAGATTTCTTAAAAAATTTTCGCTAGTTTGATACATGATATCATATTTTTCTTGATTTGAGTTGTATTTATTTGCCCAAATTTGCAAATATCTAGATATTATCATTTTGTTTGAAACTTTATGTTTAAAAATCTCAACCTGGAGCTCCTTTGATTTTTCAAATTCATGTTCATATTTGCTTTGCCATTTAACAAAGCAGGACATCAAGGCAGCCTTATCAGCAAGTTTAATTTTGGTAAGTTTCAACAATTTCGATTTTAATTGTTGACATTTAGAAAACTTTTGCAAAAAAATATTATAAAACTTTCTTTGAACATTTAAATCTGCAACTTGGGTTAGTTGAGTTTCTGAATCAATTGAAGTTATCCAAATATTAAAATATTTCTTGATTAATTGGTTTTCAATTGGAACAATTAATTTCTTTTCTCTGGTTGACAAGTTTATTGTAACATCATGCCATTTATAGAAATACTTTTTTAAGAACTCTTGCTTTTTCTTCTCTTCAATTCTACGTACTCGAAATAGGAGCCTCCATTTGTTAAAATATTCTGGTTGGAGATTTCGAGATTCTTTATTAATCATCATTAGCTTCCATTGTTGGAAAGTTCGTTTAAGTAGAATTCTATGCCTTAATTTATCGGCTTTTTCATACTGCAATTTCAAATTGTTCCAATGTGTGAAAATGTTTCTTGCAAAAGATTTATGAATTTTTTGAAGATGTTCATTAGCCAATTTCTGTAGATCATACTTCTTTTTCCATTTCTCCATCAAAAAAAATTTCAATTTTAGCTTATTGTTCAATGAAACAACAGACTGTAATTTTTGTTCCATCAGATGTTTTTTAACCCAAGTTTGCAAGTATTTTTTAAGAACAAATTGACGATATTTTTCCGTTAGTAAGTTAATTTTCTGACTATCAACTCCAGCTTTGTCTTTCCAATGGCTAAATATAGTCTGTTTCTTGAGTTGACTGTTTTTAACTTGAAGTTCACTTAGTATTTCACCATGTATAACGGAAAGTTTAGAGTTTTGTATATATAATCGAACTATATCATGAAATGTTCGTTTCATAAGATTTTTATTATGATGTTCTACAGCCAATTTATTTTGAATATCAATCTGAAAGCTTCTTTCTTTCCAAGTTTTCAATGTTTTACTTTGAGTGTAATTTGCTGCAATTTTACTCAAGTTTGTAATATGATTAACATTATTGAACCATTTTTCAAAAAATTTTATCATTAGTTTTAAATCTGAAATTTTTTTTGCAGTAACTAATAATTTTTGATTTCTTTTAGTTGTATTATACCATAATGTGATGAGTTTTTTTAGTGTATTTATTTCCCACTCTTGTGCCATATATTGAAGATGGTGAATTGCTAATGTTTTATTAGTCCAGTAACGAATATAAGTTTTGGAAATTCTTAATTGTTGCAGATATTCTACAAATGCAAGTCTCATTAAAAGTGATTTTGTAGAAGTTTTTTCTGTCAAGCATAAATGTAAATTATAAAACGAATCCATGCACTCTTCAATCCCAAAATCCTCATCTATTTCACCATTTTCATAATCGATGAAAAGATTTGTGAACTCAATAATTTTTTGTACAAATTTTGTGTCGGAATTATCAATGTAATAGTTACCACTATTGAAAAAATTTAAATAACAATTCATTATTTTTGGAAAGTCCAAATTGAATTCACAAAAATCAGTCATTTGAGGTATAATTTCTTTAAGCAGATATATAAGTTTGATTTGGTCTGTTTTGGAAATTAAAGTTTCATTTTCAAATAATGATGCTGAATCTTTGTGTTCAACTAGAGAAGGTAATTCGACATTTGAATTAGGGTCAATTATTTCTGGTTTTTCCTCTGGGAAAAATTTAATGCAAGAACTTAATTGATTCAAATTTGAGTGGAAGTCTTTTGGAATTAATCTAGGTAAAAAAGTGTCATAAAAATACTTTAATTTCAATTCCCTATCGGTGAAACCATCTAAATCTAAGAAATTTGTTTGAGAATGCTTCTTAAATAGATCAATCATTAATTTTACAAATTTTCTTCTTTGTTGTGGTTTTTTGATACACATTTGTAAAAAAGTTTGATATAGACGAGAAATGTAGGTATTATCTGAGGTGAATACAATTTTGGAATTTTCTGGTTGTTCGAACAATTCCATTTCTGGATTCAAATCTGAATCAACAATTCTATCTAATGTTTTCAAAACTCTAGTATCATCACCACTTGAGTTTTCTATTTGATTTTGAAATCTTTGAAATACTTTATCTTCCAATTCCATACAACTTTCAATATAATTTATTAGTTTCTCTTGAGATTGTCTTTGTCTTTGAATTAAAAAAAAAATGAGTTCTGCAATTATACGAAGTAAGCTTATAAACTCTTGTTTCAAAGGTCCAGGGGCCCCCTCACTCAATGAAAGTATGAGATTTTCTAGTATTTCTGATGCCTTTCTGCAATGGTTGAAATCATCAAACAAAGATATATGTTTGTGGTCAAACTCTTTATTGATATAGTAAATAAAGTTTAGATCACCACAGTTGAATCTTTCAAATTTCTTATTTTTTAACTCCAATAGTTCTTGAAGGTCTTCTATTGCAGGATGAATTTGTCTTGCAACCTCTATAGACAGTACAGCCTGCTGTACTGTCTTCATTTTGGTTAAAAGAGTGCTAAGAACACTTAACATCTATTCTTTTACCAAAAAAACAAAAACATATTTTCAATATATGCGTATGTAAATATATTTATGTACGACAAGATTAGATTCAAATTTGGGAAGATGCATATAAATAAAATAAATTGACAAAAATAAAAATTGAACATTACCCTTTTAACTAATTGAATCTTTTACGGAGTACCATACCCATTTGAAAGGGGGAGGGGGGAAAGTATTGACTTAGAATATCAAACAAGCTAATTACATTGGGGAGATATAGTAGAATCTATTGTAATAATGACAAACCGATTTTCAGTTAACTATGAAAGTAAACGGATACGTGCCCCAGCTATTAACAATGCTAATTCAAGAGTCATGTCAGATGGAGTGATCTATCAGAATAGAGAAGAAGAAGTGTCACGAATGAATAATCTGGTAAGAAATGTTTCTGAATCTGAAGCTTATCGTAATAACGCCCCTGTGAAATCTTCAGGTAACGACACGTTTGAGTTCATGGAAAATGGATCTTCTCAATTAAATGAAGCATGGGTTGAAGATAAACTTGGGAATTCACCTTTAGATATAATATCATCACTGAACGGGACTCCGATTCTTCCTCCTTTCAAGGAGGTATCAGAAGAATCTAGCTCTATCAATTCGCGTAGTTCATCCCCGGCGAAACTGGTACTTACCAACACTTCAGGTACAGTTCTGTTAGGGCTGATTATTGGTGCATATAATCTGAGAGTTTCTTTAGACCAACAACTGTCTTTAAAATGCACTAGCCAAACTAATATTAGATCTAGTTCTAATATTCAACTAGGGTCTTCTACGAATGAAACGACTACCAATACTATATCAAATACTACAACCTCAATACAACATCTGGCACATACGTATTTACCTTTGCAGGGAACAATAAAAGATCGACCTGTTTCTCTATATGAAAAGCCACCAACCCCAACAGATACACCTACGGGACCACTGCATACCCGTCATGGTCTGGCATCATCAACTGCTTCTAATGCATCTACAATAACTGCACCTAAAGACCGTAGATTTGTACAATATGTTATAAATAAGCAAACTTCACTGACCAATTGGACCATGGATCTGGTAATAAAATGGCTTGATGATCATAAATTTAATCAACTGTGGAAAGATACATTTAGACGTAATGAAATATCAGGTAATAGATTTCTCGAACTTCGAAATTATGATGTTGACCTGGTGATATGGAAACAGTTTGGCAAATTTTTGAGTTTAGATTTAGATTTGAATTCCATTAGTCGATTTATAAGACTTTTAAAAGAAGAGGAAGATGGAGCTTCTTATCTGCCTCCAGAAGAAAATAATACTTCTAGAAAATCTTCAAGTGATCTGAGTGGTGGATTCTCTACAAAACTAGATAATCGAAAACTGTTGGCAACATTAGCTACTGCATCTCTGGCAAACACTGCTAATACTTTAACTCCTGTTCCGATCAAACAAAGACCGTTTTCTTATATTGCTCCTCTGAATAAAAACAAAGATCCTTACAAATTTTTCAGAAAACATAACAGAACTTCGCTGAATGAGGAAAGAAATATAACTTTAAACTCAATTATGTCAAATTCAAATATGGAAATTCCCAAAAAAGCTTCTTCCAAGCAGTCGTCTTTTATGGGTAATGATGAAGCTCTGTCTTTAAGAAGTCCGGTACTTCTGTTGCCCCAGCAACTGCAACAATTGCAACAACTGCAACCTCAATATCCAAATCTGCCCATTCTGTCACAACCGCAATTACAACCAGGTAGCAAAAAAGACCGTTTTATAAATACATTTAGAAGAGGCGATAGAAAAAGTAAATTGTACCCTTTGAATTTGAATACTCAAAGTAGTTCACAAAATAATATTAGTCCTCAGAATCTGACTTTTCCTTTTGCTCCTCCATCACCATCTGCTACTAACGCTGTAACTCCCCCGACGAAAGTAGGAACTTCCAGTCAAAGTTCTGTAAATTCTTTGCCAAGTTCACAAAAAGCTAGGCAGCTCACTCCAAAGCAAGTTGCAAGCCTTTCTTCTGAAACTTTCACAGGAGATGATTATGATGTTGAGTTTGCTGATGTCCCAGAAATGAATGACTATGATGACACTTTAAATTTTTTAGATGAAAAATATCTTCCAAAGGCAAACACTGAAGTAAAGCCTAGGATGAAAACTATTCTCTTGAGTAAAGACAATGTATCATTTTCATCTACTGAAGTTGATTTGAACGAGCAAATCAATATTAAAAATCATTTTGTGAAAATTTTAGGCTTATTAGATATTGGTCTGATTACAGTTCATCTTACTGATTTTGGTGCTCAAGAGGGACATGCACTTCCGGAAAATAAATTATACCAAATAGTGGAGTCGCTCACATTGCCTAAATTTTTTGTTCGTCAAGAATTGTCATCACCTTCAATAAACACGTATCTGACAACTTCATCTGATTCCAAGCTGTTTGAATTGAAAGGTGAAACCGATGAGAAAACTTATCCAGCAACTCCGCAATATCTTCTTCAAGGTAGTCAAGAGGCAAAAGTTGATTATTGGACTTTTAAAGAGGTTGATAGGTTACCAAAAATTCAACAATCACCGAAAAAACCAGCTTCAGGCTTTAAAGTTCTGCAAGCTGTACCACAAACCCATTCACATGGTGTAGTTCCTCTTAACGGTCAATTTTCATTGAAATTGGACAAATTACGTAAAAAGCAACCACTCCTTCAAATCGATACCAATGTGACTGAAGATTCAACTAAATCTAATCTGACTAATACAGCAAATACAAATTCAACTACTAGTTTAGATCCCAATAATGCTGAAAATACCAGCAGGTTTAGAGTTATTCGGAAAGAGGGGAATGAAATCGATTTCAACAAAAGAAGAAAATCTCCATATGAGCTGAAAGCTCCAAAACCAATTCCAAATATCTATTCGTCATCTGTAGGTAGCGCCGGACTGCCAATTCTAGCTACAACCGTTTCTACTCTCCGTGATACAGATGATAAAAAATCAGTAGCTCCAGTTGTATCGCAAAGCGACACAATAAATGAAGAAATTCCTCCTTCCAAAACATCTTCGATAAGAGCTAAAAGAGCCCCTCCACCTCCTCCTTTGAATAGAAGTGTATCGCTGATCAATAGAAAACCAACGATGCTGCTGTTGGTTTCTACATTTTCAGAAGATCTGTCCTTTTCTTCTTCACGTTCAAATTCGGGCAGTGATAGATCAATGTCTTTGCGTCGTGGGTTAACTAAACAATTTAAGAAAAGAGATCCATTTAAACAAAACGATATTTCTTTTGAAGTCCTTCCCGATGAACTGTGTCAAAATGAAAAAGATGAATTTTTTGTCAAGAAAGTGTCCAAAAAGCCAATGCCGACTGATGCCGATGGTGATGCCGATGGTAATGGTGATGGTGACGGTGACGATGATCACGACGATGATAATGACGATGATGATGACTTTTTCATGAAACCTGTGCGCAATAAAAATATTCAAGAAAGCAGGTATGGGAAGCCCACTCTGAAAATGAAAGTGCGACCTCCAATTGAAGAAGTTTATCTTAATCTTGAGAAATATTTTCCCAATACAAATCTTGATAAACCTATAATTGATGATTCACCAGTTCTGCCAGTTTGTTCTGCAGTAGGAGATATTCCTGTTCAAAAAAAGCCAACAATTTCAAGAACATTTTCCAATGCTAATATCCTGCCAAATAAGGTCATTTCAGATGAAACTTTTAATTCAGATGGTGCGCCCTCTTTAAGGAAAATGAAGACAATTCGTATTGTTGCCAACGAAGCAAGAAGGAAGAGACTTGAGCGAAAAACTCTGCCAGATATCAGTAGGAATAGTAGTGGGAAAATGGTTACTTCTATTGATGAAGAAATTGAAAGTAGCCGTGGTGATTTAACTCGTAGAAATACAAAGATGTGGGGTCAAAAAGTTATTGAAGTTACATCAAAGGAGATTGATAAAGGATTTGTATCAAAAATTCGAAACAATAAAAACGGTGAATTTGAAGAGTTTGCATGGATCAAAGGTGAATTAATAGGTAGAGGATCCTTTGGGGCAGTATATCTTGCTCTTAATGTAACTACTGGGGAAATGCTTGCGGTAAAGCAAGTGGTTGTTCCGTCGGGTATCAAATCTTTAAAGACAAAAGATGGTATTGAAGCTCTTCATAAGGAAGTTGAAACAATGAAGGATTTGGATCATGTTAATATTGTACAATATTTGGGTTTTGAACAGAAGGATAACACATATTCACTTTTCCTTGAATATGTTGCTGGTGGACTGATTGCAATGTGTATGAAACTATATGGGCCATTTGAAGAAGATCTAGTTAGGTTTTTAACAAGGCAAATTCTTTCAGGTTTAGAATATTTGCATGTCAATGGAATTCTTCATCGGGATTTAAAGTCAGATAATTTACTTCTAGAAGTAGATGGGATTTGTAAAATTCTGGATTTTGGTATTAGTAAACGGCTGCTGGATATTTATACCAACAATGCAGAAATGCTGATGCAAGGCACTATATTTTGGATGGCACCAGAAGTGATCGATCTGATTGTAGAAGATAAGAAGCAAGGTTATTCTGCTAAGATTGATGTGTGGCTGCTTGGTTGTGTTGTTTTAGAAATGTTTGCAGGTAAACGGCCATGGCTGAATGAGGCAGTGGTTCTGGCTATTTATAAAATTGGTAAGACGAAGTTGGCACCACCGGTGCCATCTGATATTATTATGCTGAGTGCAGCTCGAGATTTTATTCTGAAATGTTTCACAATTAATCCTGATTTACGGCCTACAGCAAAGCAATTGTTAGAGCATGAATTTATGAAAGAGAACTCCAATTTTAAATTTCAAGATACTAGATTGGCAAAATTAATTGAATTTAGGAAAAAATCGGTTCCAAAGCAATAGAAAATTTTTTAAACTAAATAAGATTTACAGTGATAATGCATGTGTAAAAATGGATATGAATTCATAATTAATAATTCGCTTCTATGTACAATCTAATTCAACTTCAATTCATTGACAACCAAATGGGTTTGGAATGGCTCCACTGGGATTCTTCTTCTCTTTCTGCATCTTCTCTTTCTTCTAACAACTTCATATAATGGTTCTCTCGTAATTTCAACTACTTTCGCTTGAATATCAAAACATTGTTCTGGGATACCTTTGTCATCATGATAAGTATATTGTGGAGAACCAAGTTCTATAACTTCATTGAAAATGATAGAATCACCTATTTCTGCATTTTTGAGTTTAAATGGGAGTATTATAGTGTCACCTTTAGTAACAAGATATTTCTTTTGATAGATGTTTACAATCAGATAGAGTGATTTGCTGTTCTGTGAATCAAGTTTGATTGGTGTGAGGTCAGGCAATGCACTGGTTGCCATGTTTCTTATGAAACGGCTTGCCAGGAAGGCCAGACGAACTATGTTTGAACGGAACATGTCTGAGGTTGAAAGTTAATTTTGAAGAAAAAACTGCTTGTTACACAAAAAATTTAATATGTTCAAAGGCCAAAATTTCTCAAAGTTAGTAAAAAAAAAAAATATATATATATATATATATATATATCTGAAAAGGCTTTGATATGCTTTCCGCATTTTTTTAAAAAAAATTATAAAATAAAATGATGAATAAAAATTCAGTAAAAATTCTTTTTTTTTATTGTTTCGGTTATTAAAAAAAAACCCAGCGTAATTTGTTGTATTTCAGTAAACAGTTAATACTTAATTCTGCTTTTTTCAAACATATTTAAGAAATAATTGTCTTTTAACAAATTTTATCTAGTATATTCATAATTAGTGTTTTTTTCCATCTATAGCAATAACTTTTGCAATATACCTCTTACCTTTTTTTTGGTTTTCTTCATTTTTTGCAAGGCACAATGACGAATTGAATTCAGTAAGATTTTTCATATTTTTACCTGCATATATACTGCATGGAATGGACATTTTTGCCCAAGGATATAGAAATAGTTAAAAAGATCAACTTCATCAAAAATACTCATCAAGGGCAATAAAATAGAGGACCTATTAACCAACCTCTTTGCCAGTATTATATATTAGTGGATAGTCTCGGTGCTCTTTTTTTAGGTGGCAGAATACGTATCTATTATTCACTATTGACCAGCATACCAGTTTTAGACAATTTAAAACAGTTGGATATACTTGATTGAGCAAAGTTCATTTTAAACTCCCTATTTAAACCCATTATATGGGAAATTTAACTGAATATAACAGCATAGTTCATTTTATAAGGAAAGGATTTGAAAATAGATATCTTAAGCCATGTCAGGGTCATTTTGGAAGTTTAGTACGGGATTCACTTCGTTACTGAACGTTCTGACATTGTTAGAGCAATATAACGCTGCTGGCGATGAAACACCAGAGTCATTACTTTCAAAATTGTTAGATGAAAGTGATCTTTTGCAGGAACTTTTACTGAACAACACCATGCTATTAGAATTTTTAAGGGGTGAAAAAGTTTTAGATTTGCTTGTTGGTTTAGTAGTTAGAGAAGGTAAATGTGATTGGATTGAATCTGAAAAGAAAACTAAAAAGAAAGACACTAGAATTAAAAATGCTTCTAATAATAAAAATCTGAATAAATTCAACTTGCAGAAAAAAGAAGCTGAAATGAAAGATATTGAAGAGAATGAAGATGAAAACGAAAATGGAGAAGCACATGACACACATGATAAAGGCAAAAAAATGACTAAAGTTGTTTCACAAAAAAATGATGTTAATGAAACTGCAACTAATAATAATGATGATTACGAAGAAGATACTGTTCAAAAAGATGATGATCAAGACGAGGATGAAGGTGAAGAAGATGAAGACGAAGACGAAGTTGAAGATGAGGATGAAGGTGAAGATGATGATGATGATGATGATGACAATGATGATGTGGAGTCAGAAGAAGACAAAGAAATTCGTCGTGCATCTTTAGCTGCAGAAATCCTAGCAGCTGATGTTTGGTCTCTTACTGATACAGTAATGGAATCTAACGTTTCATTAGATAATCTATGGGCCATTTTACAATCCAAGACTTCACTTAGTATTAATCTTCTGACTTATTTTATGAAAATTATGGAACACCTATTGGATATGAAATGTGACGAAATGATTACTTATCTTATTGAAAATCAACCAGATCTTGTATCTAAATTTATAAATCATTTGCTGAATCCACCGTTGATGGATTTCTTATTAAAATTAATCTCTACTGATAAACCTGATAATCTGACCGGTATTGTTGATTTTTTGCAACGTCAAGGACTTATTCCTAGATTAATATCTGCATTAGATGTTGGTGATGATATTCAAGGTGAAGAATTACTCATGAGACAAAGTCTGGCTGCAGACTTTCTTAAAGCTTTAATTACTATATCTGCTAATTCAACCACTGATCTGCTGCTGATTGGTCCTAATGAATTAACTAGAGAACTTGTTCTGAAAGAACAAATGGAAAGACTCTGTAAAATTATGTTGAAGGGTGAATATGCATTAGCCAATGGTGTTGGTATTATAATTGAAATTATTAGAAAGAATAATTCTGATTATGATTTATTGCCAGTTTTATACATAACTTTAGAAAGCCACCCACCTACAGGTCGTGATCCTATATATCTTGGTCATTTATTAAGAGTATTCGGTGATAATATTTCAAAGTTTAATGAATTGTTATCTGCCCCAACAAATAATACTTTGAAAACTCCATTTGGTGAAATAGAACCACTTGGTTTTGAAAGATTCAAAATTTGTGAGCTTATTGCTGAATTATTACACTGTAGTAATATGGCATTGCTAAATGACAATAAAGGATTCGATATCGTTAAGGAGAGAGATGAAATGAGAAACAAAATGAAAGAGTATGATCCGGTAAGTTTCAAATATAATGAAGTTGTGGTTTTGCCTAGTGAAAGTACTGATAATGTTGAAGGATCTAAATCTGGCAATGGTAAAGAAGGTGAAGAATCTTTGGATGAATCTGCTGAAAATGCCATACAATCATTGTCAATAAATGATACAGTAAATTCATTTAATTCAAGAGATGATACATTTGAAGAAACACATGCAAACGCTAACTTATCAGAGGAACAACTTAGGGCTAAACCAGTTGTTGGAGATTATTTAAAAATTGCTCTTTATGATACACAAATTATTCTGAATATCTTGAGTATGTTTTTTGAATTTCCCTGGAATAATTTCCTTCATAATGTGGTATTTGATATTGTCCAACAAGTTCTTAATGGACTGATGGATATTGGATTTAATAAATTCCTTGCCATTGATCTTTTTGACCGTGGATTAATTACTGCTAAAATTGTTTCAGGTCAAGATCAATGTCAAAAATATGAATCAGAAAATAATGGGCTTCGTCTTGGTTACATGGGGCATTTAACCTTAATTGCAGAAGAAGTAGTTAAATTCATGGAATTGTTCCCACCAAGGACACTTTCAACTTTAATAGATGAAAAAGTGGAAGATCCTATTTGGGAAGATTACGTTAATGATGTTCTTTATGATACTAGAGCTAAGTATAATGCATTACTTGGAGGAGGCGAAGAAGAAGATACAACTTTTGATGAAGGAGTTGGAGAAATTCTTGAAGAATCTAAGTTTGATGACCTGGAAGAACAAGGTGAAGATGATGATCATTTCCTGAACTACATGCTGCAAGAGTTGAATACTGGTGCTGAGGGAAGCATACCTGTAGCTCGTCTGTCAGATGAAGATGATGATCTGAGTGAAGATGACGACCTCCGATCACCTAGTATTGATTTGCAACAACATACAGCTATTGGTAGTATTGACAAGACAGGTATTGCCAATGACGATGACGATGACGATTATATTGATCCAAATGATGATGGTCTTCTGTATAAGCGTCCTTCACATCCACTTTATAATACTCATGGGAGTATGGTGGATGAAAATGAGCTTTCAGAGGATCTGCTGAGTTCTTCGTCAGAAGATGAATTGGAAAACTTAAATGAGTATGACGAGAATGATAAAACCTCAGGCAATAAGCTCACAAGATCTGCAAGTAAGAGTTAGATAATGCATAATGATGATCATTTTTTTTTTTGAATAGGTCCAATTGGCATTCAAACCATCATATTTACGTTGGTGAATTTGATATAAAATTATAAGAAACGTTTAATATTAACTATTATTTTTTATACTATAGAATAAATTTAAAAAGCCGTAGTTGCCCTTCCTTCTCTTTGTAATGGAGGAATTGGATTGCCCAGCAAATCCTCATCTTGTTGACCTTCTCTTTTCGGTACACCACCCATTAAACCTTTCCTCATGGCTAAACCCAGAGATCTTTCACCAGTTTCATCATAAAATTCGTCTTTGATTGGATGCATTAATACAGTATTGTTACTACTAATAGTGATGACAGTATTTGTTGGAACACATAACCAATCACCTCTTTCGAAAGTTAGTGGTTCCAGAGCAACAAAGATAACATCTTGGGAACGATTTAATCTTTCCATTTTAAATAATCCTGGAGCGTATTCGAAAAATCTAGATCCGGTCAGAAAATGAAGCAGAGCAGCTTCATCTGTTTTTGAAGTGATATACCTCAGAACAACAACTGAAGTACCATCAGTAACAGCAAAGTTTAAGAGCAGTGGTTCTGTAGTGATTTCTGTTTGCCATGTTTTAATAAGATCAATAGTCATTAATAATGCTTTCCTAAGTACTTTGTGGCAAATTGCAGGCGATTTGATGTCATCAGGATCAACACCTAGCCGAGCTAGGCAATCTAAAAACAATGCAAATGAACATTCCAGGTCGGTCAGACCTTGTATGAAAAGGAAAAATCGGTCTTGAATATGATTAATCAACTTTTTCTTTATTGATCCAAATTGTGAAATACCACCATTATGCATAAACATATATCTACCATATACAAAAGGATGACAATTAGTTTCAGCTAATACACCTTGAGTCAGAGCTCTAACATGACCGAAAACTAGCAGCAGTTCGGTACAACGAGAAAGATTATTTAAGTTAACATTGTTCCAAGCAGGGGTAATAGCTTTGAAAACACAAGGAGTATTAATCTCTGAATAATACCCAACACCAAACCCGTCCCCATTAATGGGATTACGCATATCTAACCGTAAACGTGAATCAAACAGTTGGTTAATAATTGAATGAGCAGGTTTGGTTAAAAGGTCTGAAAGTACCATATTATCTTGGCCTTTATATATCATAAATCGACACATTTTCAAATTATGATGTGTATAGTTATAAGTATTAAACTACCAAGTAAGTGCAAGAAAGTATGACTGATATGTCAAATTAAGAATTGGAACTAAACAAAAAAAAAAAAAAAAGAAGATTTGAACATAATAGAAAATTCAAAAGCCATAGTTAGTATACGTTGTTAGATATGAGAATTTAAATCAAATAAAAGACTCCTATATAAATTTTTTATGAAGAAACTGATTAAAAATTAACTTGTATAAAATAAATTTAAAAATGAAATGAAAATATTGATAAAGATACCCAGTCCAGGAAATACTGTTAACTTAATTGGCATTACGAAAGGCATCGAATGTTTTTTTTTTCAAAATGGCCTAAAGCGAAACCTAGTATTTTACTTCAATAGGAGTCAAGTTTAAAGCTAATGTGAACGGATTTATTAACTATATAAAAAGTAGTACATTTCATTTTTAATCATTTTAATGGTTTGTTATTATTTTTCCAAGACATCCATAGAAGTTATACACTAATTTATGCCTTTAGTTATAATAACAGTGCAAACTGAAATCTCGGACAAATTACTAGTTATGATTTAGGGTAAAGATGTTTGGCCTGCATGCATTGTTTTACATGACTCCCTCCATTTGGCCGAGAAACCCGGGGATCAACGATAAGAAAACACTTAAGCGTCGGATATGCATCTCCACAAAGTTATACATATATATGTATGGCAACGTTCATTCAATTTTATTCTACTAAAGATTAACAAAACAAAACATTTGAGAATACAAGAGCTTTAAAAAAAAAAACAAGTTTACACCGAAAAGGAATATTTGCAGTATAACTTAAAAACTCAACAGAAATAAAAAACTATACAATTACCATAAGATACACTTATTAGATAACTTGAACTTATCTTTGATCAAAAACTATCAAATTTCAATAAGATAAGCTAAAAATCCTATGTCATTATTCAGAACTTTACAGAACTCACCGGCTGTTGTAAGCATTTTTCACAATTCCAAATTGCCAAAGCTGGCAGCCATGTGCGAGGTACTTAAGAAAGCGTCTCGCAAGCTCAATGGGGATAAAACTCAATTTGAAGTTAATCTTATGGTGGATAAGATTCCAACTTATGATCAGTTTAAATTCCTTGTTAGCCAATGTACAAGTGGTAATGGGAAAGAGGTAATATCACATGCCTTTCCATTCATGTCAGATAGAAAGAAGGTACAAGCGGGTAGATCAGTTACTGAAAAGAGTCCAATAGGGCTTGCTCAAATTCAAGCATTTACTGAGGGTGAATACGCCATTATACAGGAAGCATTCGAGCATCTTTTAAAAGACCGTGATGAGCATCCTGAACATGACCCACTGCAAGTCTTTCTGGCACCATTAGTTGTTGATTGGGATCAAGGGTTGGTCGCAGGCGATGAATCATCATTAGAACATCTTTTAGCCAAATACAATAATAACGTTGCTGCTTAAGGATACATCTATATTAGGAGTGTATGAATATATAAAATTCAACTTTTGGTGTGTTCCTATTATTTTAGTTAAATAAAATTAAAAATAAAAACTATAATTTTATCTTTGATAATAATTTGTAGCAATTAGGTTGAAGCCTTCCATTCTTTAGTGACTACGTTAAAGAACCGTATCGGCCAAGTTTCAATTAGTCACGAAGAGTTCCATAACCCTTAAATTGTTTCCAAATTAAAAAAAAAAAAAGGGTGATTGCCATGGCTAAGATTTGACTTAATTTAGATGAAGATTCCATACATAAATTTGATAAGAACCTTTTTTAGCTGATTTAATACATTGTTTCATAAATAAGTTTTGAAATTATTGACTTGTCTGGTAAGGTATGTGTGTGCGTTCTTCTTTTTTTTTTTTTTGTCGTTTATCATATTGCTGCAAATTTCATATTAGGTGTCTGGATGAATTCATAGCTAGCAGTAATTGATTGAAACATTTGATGATTTCATTATAGATAGAGATTGTTCATTATATATGTCTGTATTATGAGTAGAAAAGGCAAGTTCAATTTTTCAAAGAAACAACCAGGTATAAATTTCAAGTGGCTTTGGCAAATAATGCATTTAAATAAATTGTTGAGATATTTTGAAAATCTAGCCACTAATATATTGGATTAAATGTTGTGTAAAATTATTTTGCAAAGAGAGTCTACATTTTATGAATTTCTAGTTTTTGTGCAGTAGTCAGTTGCCTAACTTGTATAAGTATATCTGGAAACTATGTGATGACTCAACAGAAGTACATAAAAATACAGAGTGAATAATACTTGATTGTAGGATATCGGATATAACATATCAGGTATCTTTGAGTTTTTTTTATTTTTTTTGTTTATTATTATTATTATTATTAGTAGTAATATTGATTTTTGTTCTTA
Source organism: Kurtzmaniella cleridarum (assembly GCA_030573815.1). Classification (NCBI taxonomy): domain Eukaryota; kingdom Fungi; phylum Ascomycota; class Pichiomycetes; order Serinales; family Debaryomycetaceae; genus Kurtzmaniella; species Kurtzmaniella cleridarum. Next base: position 17,751 of record JAJMDQ010000047.1, on the reverse strand, counting down.
ATCCAGTCACGTGACAAATTCTAACCCAAATTTAAATCCCAGTTTTAATTTGGCAAAATTAAAAAGCATATTCCAGCTATTAAATCACAATATGACTGAAGCACCTCGTTTACTTGTTGCTTACAACTCAATTTCTTCGTCTCTTTGGTCGGTTGTATTGTTCAATACTATATTTCTTTGGTCAGCACTTGGACAACCAATCCTCTTTGAAAAATCAAGCTCTGTTCTTATTGGAGTTCAATGTTTAGCAGTGATTGAAATTTTTAATGCTGCTACTGGGATTGTTAGATCACCAATCTTGACTACTACTATGCAAGTATTTTCTCGTCTTTTAATTGTACTTGGAATTTGTCGTTTGCTTCCAGACTCTCCAGCTAACACGCATTGGGTATACGCAACACTCTGTTTATCTTGGAGTATTACTGAAATTATCAGATATTCATATTATGCATCCAATTTGACTGGGGAAGTTGCAGGATGGTTAGAATGGCTTCGTTATAGTACTTTCTACATTTTATACCCAACTGGGGTTGCTTCGGAAGTATCTATGATCTATTTATCTCTCGATACAGCTGCTGCCAATTTTGGTGACTGGTATAAATATTTTTTAATTGCTATTTTATTCACTTACCCTCCTGGCTTTTATATGTTATATACCTATATGATTAAACAGAGAAAGAAAGTTTTAGGGAAAAGATACCAAAAGGAAAAGGTACAAGATCTTAAGAAGAAGGAATAAGAAATCTTTTTCATTCATTCCTTCTTTCTTTCTTTCTTTCTTTTTTTTTTTTTTTTGCCTACCCTTTTTTTAATATACGTATAAGTTATCAACCATCTTTTCCATGTAATCTATAATATGGTCTTCACTGGAGAATTCAACTCCATCATTAGGAATTTTTTTATCCCTTTTATTTGCATTCCAAAAACTGAAAGTTGATTTTTTGTGTGATTTTTTCAATTCTTTATGGCCTTCAAATACGGCTCTAAACTGGCCTCTAATGAAAATGGGATCATGCTTATTGCATAATCTTTGTATAATTCTAGTCACTTTATAGTTTGGCATATATTGGTACCATCGCATATTCCATGAAACTAATTTCATCAATTGCAATATTATAAAATCCAAAGGAAGTAAATTATCTTCCAAATCTTTTATGAAGCGTTGTTTAAATTTTGTATCAAATTTATCTAATAATAATCTTTTAGAAAATAATTCATCTTGATAAGGATCATGTAAAATATCAATTCTACCATCAGATGCTTCAGTTAAAACCATTTCATCATAAATATCAAGTAATCTAGTAACGGCAAAATAATCAAATGAAGTTGCCTTTGCAGAAGTTATTAATGCACAAATAGCTTCTTTGATATTATATTTAACCTGCCACCCTAAAAGTCCAATAATACTCCACTCAAGAGCTGAATGATGTGGATTTTTCGATGGATCGGTTACTGTCATTAATGATTTTAAATCTTGAAATACAATTACAAATAATTGTTCTACCCATTCTTCACATCCATATGACTCTTTCAAAGCAACTAATCCATCCCATCCTTTTAATGCTGCAAACAATGTAAGTAAATCATAAGCTCTCCCCCAAGTCAGAGTTTTCTCCAAATTTAGCATCAGTGCCAAGGGGACCCCCGATGAAATAGATGCAATTGAAGTTTTCGAAGACTTGGGACCACATGATTTAATCAATAAAGGATCTACTACAGAAAGCTCTTTTGTAGATGCGTTAACTAATGGAGAGTGATAAAATTGATAGCCGGTAAACGGATGTCTTTTATATGAATCAAATGCAAGTAAATTGTTCCAAATTTTGGTGATGCTGGCATCATTGTCATTATCCGGTTTGGGGAAATATTCATTAAACGTTTTTTCACTTATAACCAAATCATTTTTCAAATTATTCACAAAAGTTCTACTATAAAAATCTGGAATTCCATCAATAATATTTGGATCATTATTTGAATTCCGACGATTTAATAAAACTGGTAAATTATTGAAAACTTCAAATGCATGTGAGTATTTGCCTACTAATAAGTAAGAAAGTGATAAATAAAACCAAACGTCAAAGTCCAACGGTAAAGTTTTAACACATCTTTCAGCTATAGCAATTGCTTTTAAATATTGCGTTTTAGATATCAAAAATTTCACTTGCTCGAGTAAAACAAGGGAATAGTGAGTAGGTGAGTATAAATGTTCCGAAGTAGCAATTTGGTGTAATAACAAAATATACTCTTGTTCTCTATTTTTATGAGTTTGACTTTTCCAAAGTTGTAAAATGATATAATTCCAGCAATATTCATCTAATTTTCGAATTTCAGATACTGCCAAATCTACGGCTTCATTAGTATTATCCAATTGGCATACTCGTATAAGGGTATTAATAAGTTGGTTTCTATATTGACTTGTTTTATTGTAACCTCCTCGATTAGTGGTTGAAGATATCCCATTTGATCGTAAATGAGGTTCAGTCATTGCACCTTTAGGTAAATACTTGACTAGTAACTTGACCACTATTAAAAGAGATTCTTGATTAGCGAAAATATCATTATAATTAACTAATCCAACCAATTGCTTTTGAGGTTGATCAGTTTGGGCAAACAATCGAAGTACTTCAGAAACAAATAGTTCTTCCCAATAAGCTGCAGAAATTCCGGTTTTAATCGTTTTAGGAGTGAACAGTAGTGTTTTACCTGGTACATTAGGTACAATTGAATATGATTTATCAACCTTCACTGAATTAGTATCCTTATGATGAACAACTAATTTGACTCTAAAATCTGAACGATTGAAAATATTATATGCACAAAATGTAATCATTGTTTCCCTCTTGGATCCATTACCACCAGAATAATTATCACCTTCACGTTTAATCCCAACTATAGGTAACAAGTAGTCTTCTATATCTGTTTCATTGAAAAAATTGATACCATTTGCGTAATGATAATAACCCACGTATCCATCATCATCAGGACTTACGGCTCGTTGGAGTGATTCATCAATGAAATCGTGATCTAAGTAAATCAGAGACAGAGCTCCAAAATAGCGACCCCAATGAATTAAATCCGCACTCCCCAAGGGGTAATCAATCCACAGTTCCATTTGTGCTCTATTTCTTGCACCAAATGCTTGTCCATAATATTGTTCTCTAATTTTTGGTGTTGTGTGTGGAGCAACTTCATGAGGTACTTCAGCCATAGAATTAGCAATATCGATCTGGGATGCAGCAACGGGGACATTGACAGACAGAAATTGATGCAACAGATACACTGACAGTTTCAGTCGTACATGAGTTCGTTGAAGTTGGCTTAGCTGATTGTTCATGTCCTAAGTTGTCTGATTTTATTCGTGTACGACTGTTTGAAAAATGAAGCTTTTAAATCTACAATTGATTTTTAATTTTTTAATTTTTTAATTTTTTAATTTTTAATATTTAATTTTTATTACTATTAAAAGAAAAATCGCCTTGTGATTTTAAACGTCTAGATTTAAAATTTCTATATTATAAATATTTTTCATTTTTCAATGATTGAATCATGTTAGTAAATTCATTCATTATTTCAAATACTGGTTTAGGTTCTGCAACGTCTATTTTGCCATCCCCCCCTTTAACAAGCAGGAGTTGTTGGCGAAGTTCCATCATTGCAACACAATGCTCTATTCTGGTAGTAATATGATTTAATAATTCAACTAAATCTTGATCTTTAAACAGTACCGATGCCAGAATATTTTGCAGTGAAGTATTTTGAAACAGTTGATGCTTTCTAATACCTTCACTGAACATACTCAGAATATTTTCTAATCTTAACGAAATCAGCCTAATACCAAATATACATTCAACTGGGAGTCCGACATTTTGATTTTTAATATTTTCATCAGATTGAGTGTTTTGCAGGAAAATATCATAACGAATTTTCAATTTACTTGGATATACCAAAGTAATCATTTCTGGTGTTTCAAGACCTTTTAATTTTTTCTCTCCTAAAGGATAATGAACATGACCCAACTCTTCAATTTGACTTAATTCTTTTTCAATCATCTCTCCAGCGGCAATATTCCCTTGATAAGATTCTTCTAAAGTAGTTTTGCCATTTTTAATATCATTATGAATTTTAAATAAACCGTCCATTTCATCCAAGAAATCAGAGGAAACTGCAATTTGTCCACCATCAGCAACTGCTTGAATTCTAGCTGATCTATTAACCATAGGTCCAAAATAATCCATTCTTCTGGTAACTACATCAAGTTCATATACTGGTGTACCCCAATGAATACCCATACGCACTGATAATCCTCTGAAAATAATATTCTTCTTGGCATCTGTAATTTCACAACATTGGTCTGTTTGAAGAATTTCTTTTGGCCAATCTGCTGTAAGAAGTTGCTGTTGAACGGAAAATGTCCATAATAATGCCAGAGAAGGAGACGGGAAAGAACACATGAATGCATCTCCTTCAGTTTTAACTTCATAACCACCCACAATTCTAAGCTGACGTCTCATAATGGCATTATGAATTTTAATTGCAGATCTCATTGCCACCGGATAGGCATCCCATAACAATGTAGAGTTTTTAATATCCGTGAAAACAAGAGCTAATTCACCAATTGGAGGATCGATTTCTTCATCTAATCTTCTTAAAATCAGATCCCCTGCTAGACTACGATCCCCTCTTCTTTTCTTAAACATTATATCATCTTTAGGCAGGAAAACTCCAGCATATTTACTTTTAGCCTTCTGTTCTCCTAAAGTTATTACAATGACACTGATTTTATCACTTGCACCATAACAAATTGCAAAATCACGTAATTTTTGTGCTGCTCTCATTGGATCATCCTTAACTTGACGAATAATATCAACTGCCAATTCATACAGAATATAATTCCAAACAACTTTGGTAGCTATAATAATTGTACCATCACGAAGCCCTGTAATATCTAAATCTGTAGTGTCAGGACCCAGATGTGTATGAGGAAGAAAATCAAAAAATCCAATTCCTCTTGAAATTGGTAATTCACCATCTAAGAGACCATCACCAGAAACATAACCACCAGAAGCTCTAACCCTTTCAAATTCAGATCTGGTAGTAGGATCATGTTTAGTTGTTAAAAGAGTATGTTCTCCATTAGAGTAACATAAAAGAGCCTCAATATCACCAACATTTGCAGTATATAACATTTTATCTTTGATATATACCATTGTTATAGCAGCCCCTGCAGAAGAATCATATCTAAGCAGTAAATCCAAATCACCTTTCGATTGATTCCCTGAACTTTTCAAATGTGCTAAAGTTCCATTGATTTCTCTATTTAAGGCTAAAAATGTACGACGAATAGCATCTTGAACAACCTCAGATTCTTTCAATTTATTTAATTCACTAGTGAAAATACCAACAAAAATTGTTTTTATTGCCAGAGAGACTCTATGGCCCACATTACCACAACCTAATTTCCCATCTATAGAAACAATAAGTACTTCGTTTTCATTACCTCTGAATTTTTGAATGAAAACATCTCTTGTCAGAACACATTCACGCATACCCATGGAATCGGATACACCATATCCAATATTATCAAGTTCAGATGCTGTTGTTCTAATTCTCATTTCCAGATTTTGATCTGGAACCAGTGAAGTGGTTAAAGTGACATCAATCAAGCCTAAAACTTTCAAGTTTTCTAATACAAGTAATGAATCAAAATATTCACCAGTTTCAGGATTTTTAACGTGGGATTGTTTAATTTCAAATCTTTTATTCCCAGAAAAATTGAGGTACTTGAGTGATTTATTCCAGTGCCAATTCCAATCATATGGCCAATTCAGAATATTATATTTTAATTGATTAGAGCCAACATCAAGATGTTGAAGATTGGTCAATTTGGCTAATTCTGCTGGGAGAGAAACAAATTTATTATTATTAAGATGGAGTAATTTTAATGATTTCAAATGTTCAAGATCATCAGTTGGAAGTGAGACAATTTCATTACCTGAAAGATAAAATTCTGTCAATTTATTCATATGTCGAGCAGCACCTTCAGGAATTTCAATGATATCATTATATGACAAATTAAGAGTTTTCAATTCACTAAGAATTGAAATCAGTTCAAAGACTTCATCATTTAATCTATTATCTGCCAAAATTAACACAAGTAATGAATCTGCTAATGATTGTGCATTAATTTTGGGAGGATTGGATTGAGAATTAGGTCCACCAATATCTTGAAGATTGATTGAGCTACTTATTCTTTGAACGTCTGCTAAGGGAGGTTTTGGAAACAGATTAAGAATATTAGAAGCAGCATTAAGGACAGTTAACAGTTTTAAGGACCATATTTCCTTTGGTAATGATTGTAAATTATTCAGATGAACATCTAAATATTGTAAAGACGTTAATTTACCAATACTAGCGGGAAGTTCTTGAATGTTGTTACCATAAAGAGAAAGAACAGCAAGTTTAGTTAAATCTCCCAATTGTTCAGGAAGGTTAACCAAATGATTTTTATCCAAAACAAGTTTTTCAATATTTGGAATTCGACTAATAAATTCAGGAGGAACGCTTGTAACTTTTGCTCTCAGAAGATCTAAAACAGTTAATATTGGAAGAATATTTTCAAATTGAAGATCTGTGATAGGGTTACGATCAAAATGAAGTAATCTAAGGTTATCCATTCGATCACTAAATGCAGATATATTATTTTTAGAAGCGTATGCCACTTCAAGTAACGGCAAACTGCCTAACACATCGATATTGGATATTTTATTGTAACGAATGTCCAATCTTTTCAACAGGACAAGTTGAGTGAAATGCTGTGGGATTGCTGTTTCAAGTTTATTTGTACAAAGGTTAAGTTTTGTAAGATTCTTCAATTTACCAATTGACTCAGGAATTTCCAGTAAATCATTATATGAAAGATCCAAATCCACTAATGAAGAGAGTTCTGAAATTTCTTCAGGATATTTATGGAAATAATTGCTACTCAAATTCAAAATTCTAAGCTGTTGCAATTTGGCAAACAGTTTAGGGAGATTCTGTAATTGATTCAGATTTAATTTTAATGTAGTTAAATTTTTTAAATGACCAAATTTAATAGGCAATTCATCCAAGTAATTTTTTTGCATATCCAAGTTAGTTAATTTCTTTGCTTCCAAGAAGTTTAATGGGAATTTGGAACAGCCATTTTTCAGGAAGATAATGCTAGTTAAATTGTTACACAGTTGAATAAAATCCAAAGGTATATAAATTGATGGATTATCAGCAACATTAAGCTTTTCGATTTCGTATGTATGTTGATGGAAAATGATAGGAATGTTTTTCAAATTTAAACCTGAAATATTAACATCAACGTAATCTTTCAGTAAAAGTAACTCTTCTTCATGTGTCAACAGTCTAAGATATACATCTTCTAAAACAAATTTACAAATGAAAGATAAATCCTCTCTACCAAGAATAACAAGATCTTCTTTATCTGTATAACCCAGTAATTTCAAAAGTCCCAACTGTATTTGCAACGGCTTCTCAAATGACTCTAAAACTTTAACACTCAGGCCTATGTTAACTGAAATTTGACAGTTTGCAATAGATTCCAAAAAAAATTTCTTCTGAACAATTGTTAACAATTCGGCAGTTGTTGATTCTATTGAAGCACGGATGGTTGAAAAAGTGTTATCTTCTTTGAAAATACGTAAAAATGGAGATGTTTTACTTTCCAATTGATCAGCCGAGTTCACATGCCTTGAACCAAATAATACTGGTAAGTTCCCAAATAATTCTAAAGGTTTTACAGTATGATGATGATGATGATGGTGATGATGATGTTGACGATGTGAGTTATTTCTCCCATCAATAGAGTCAGGCTCACTTTCAGAACAATACCCAGAGGAGCAACTTGACATAATACTAGAATCATCTCGTTGTAGAATCTCTTTTTTATTGTCTGAAAATTTTACATCCCAAGAATCTGGCGCTTTCCATGAACCACCATTTTCCATCATGTTAGATATTGAAGATTTATTCACTCTTTTAATTTCCGGTAAAATAATTCTAGTAGATTCGTCAGTAGGAGACTTAATAATACCATGCATTTCATTTAGGTTCAAGTCAAATATTGGTTGAGATGTTTTTTGATTTTCGGAAGTTGTACTGGTGTTCCGTTGAGTATCTTCATTTTCTTCAATTGACTCGTCTTTAGGATCCATTTGAATTGAATTTGATCTTAATGAAGGATTTTTTGATTCCAATTTGTTGTGATGCCAGTGTTGATCATTATGGTTATCATGTCTATGGTCAAACAGCGATATGGAAGGAATTCTAAATTTGTGTTTGTGAGAGAATGAGGATCCTCTACCAGTAGAAGAATTATTATTATTCTGGGCAGCTCCAAAAGATAGAGCCCTTGATGAATGTAATCTTCCATCTTCTTCGTTAGAAGTAGTTACGCCAAGAGATTCGCCGTCTTTTCTATTTGAGTATATGAATTTGCCCAATAAGGATCCTTTTTTCTTGAATTTTGGTTTAATCGGTTCTCTAAGAGGTGGAATATTATTAACACTTTTGTTTGCATGGAAACCTTTATAAGATTCTTTCAATTGAGGAGATCGTTCAGGTTGGATAGGAATCAGTGATACCAGTGATCTTGGACTGAACGTACCATCGGTTGTAGAAACTTTACGGATTGAATGTTTTTCTTTATCATTATCAATTGAATCTCCATAATTTGTGCTGAAGTAAGGTTTCTCCACTTGAGTAGGAGAAAGGGGCAGAGCCGGCATTTGATTGGCTTGATCATACTCATATGATGGAAGAGTATCATTGGGGTTCTGACCAGCAGGTCCAACAGCAACCTTCATACCACGAGGCTTTTCACGTTTTAGAAAACTCATATTCAATGCCGTAAGGTTTAGCTAATCTTAAAAATAAGTTGGAAAAGTAGTAAAAATATATGTATATGCAGGACAGGGGTGTAGTAGAGGGAGGGGGGGTGTTAAGAAAGTGCTAATGTTAATAGAGATGTATTTTAACTTTGGGAGAGAAGTATAGAGGAAAGGGGACACATCCCCAAATGAATAAGCATAAATAAGCAAAAAAAAAAAAAAAAAAAAAAAAAAAGCACTCTTTAAAGTTATAACAATTTCAAATGACGTATAGTATAACAATTGATTACTTCTTAATAATAAAAAGAGTGAAACAAATTTTGACATGAAGTTTTTTAAAAAGAATATTATAGAAACGTGTGGGGTTTTAATTTTCTGGCAAACGTTATACCAATATAATTCATGATAACGATAATAGCTTTTACTTTCAAGTATATAAATAAAAAAAAAAACAATAAATTCTCGAGTTATCAATAAATTAGAAGAAGAAAAAAAAAATTTTATAAATTAAAACCGTAGAATTGGAATTAAATAGGATACATGATTTAGAAGATTATTTCGATATATTTCAAAAGTAGTATCGACGAATTTTCGTAGTATAAAAAAACTTGTGCAGCATCAAGCATGGAATTTGAAGGAATTGTGTAGGGGTTTTACAGGGGAAAAGTCAATTAAACTTAACTTTAAAAAAAAGCTTGATGAAGAATTTATTAAAAATGATATGATTTTCATGTTAGGAAACGGAATTCAGAATTAATCAATTATTTTTTTTTAGAAAAAATATATGTGAAAGAAAATTAAAATAAAAATAAACTAGTATTGTTTGTGTAAAAAGAAATATTTAAAAATTATTGACGTAGTAAATTCTTTGTTGAATGCTTTGTTCAGTAAAAAAAAAATATTAACATAGTAATTAATCTCTATTGAGCAATTGTTCGATTAATTTTTAACGTACATGAATACTTGAAAATACAACATCAAAATATTATAAGTCAAATCATGTGGTTGATGAACATTTAGAGGTTAGGCTTTTTTTCAGAAAAGTTTTGAATGTTTCATCTCTGATTTTAAGTGTCTATGAATTCATTTCTTTTTTTTTTCAATGGTAAGTTTTTGCCATGGATCACTTATTTGGATTCAATATCTATCAAAAAGGTTTAAAATAAACGTAGATGTTTACAAAATGAGGTCGATGATTAGTTAGTTATTGAATTGTATTATATGCCTGTTTTAATGAGTAAATTGAGAATTGATTAAATATAAAATATTAGACAAATTTAATGGTAAAGTAAGCAAACGTTTCAGGGCGGATCAACGCATTAAAACTGGTTAATTCTCTTAAAATACTGGAAAGGTGAAAGAAAGAAAAAAAATAATAATAATAATAAATACCACCACCAAGCATGCACTTGACAACTTCATTCTTTTAACTATAAGCATCAAGTATTCTTGAAGTTTTCATATTTCAATAATAGCAACAAAAAAAAATAGTTTTTTTTTTCAATTCTATTCCGAAGAGGAGAAAGTTGTGTTAATTATAATTACTCTTACGCTTTTTGCAGTCTATAAGAAAGGAATAAATAAGATTGTTGAGAGAAAATAGAGACGTATTAACGATTTCTTGATAAAATAATTTATTATTTTTCAGGCTCTTTTTTTTTTCAGATTTTTGGAAAGATCAATCAGAATTTAATAAAATTAACCAAATTTCCTAGCAAAGGAACTGATCCACAAAAATTGATTATTGGCTGGACAAATTGAAGATGACAGACTCGTCTAGAACAATAAATCATAAACTTAATGATATATTGAGTAAAAACAATGTTCTGAAGAATAAATTGGATAGTGGGACTGCTCTCAATTATGCCACTATTCTTAAAACCAACATTCTTGGTAAAGATAAACAAGAAAAAGTTAATCTGATAGTTGTGTTAGCGAAGTTGCTTGATTGTATAATTAGTTGTGGAGAAGGTTCGCTGAATGAATTTACCAGGATATTGGATCATACATTGTTTAAAACTTTGTTTATGATAGTTTCACCTAATATGAGTACTGAAACTTATAAAGCTATACTTAAGATTTCAGTAATTCATATTCGAGGAGGGATATTCAAGTCAAGGGATGACGATGGTACTTTTGGGATTGAGAATTATTTACCCTTATACGAATCTCTTGTGGAATATCTTGATGTATTGGATATAATAACACAAAAATTACATCTTCAAGACAATAAGATTACTTATAATCTGATTAAATTAGTTCTGGATTTAATCAATAGGGCTTTAAAATACCATTATAATGATATTATTACATTGGCAGGTAGATTGAAGCACGTTGAGTTTTTTTCCACTGTTGGTAGTATCTTTAATACTGAAGATAAATTAATTACTGAAGCCATTGATGGTCTTAAAGTTGCTTATTTTAATCTTAATGAATTTTTAGCCAAGACTCGTTTTGATCTTTCAATAAAAAGTCATCAGGTTATGCTTAATAATTTATTTATTTATTTAGAGGTTTCACTTAACGAATTTGGTGCTGTTGCCACTACGGAAGAATATGTTAAAGCTGGTTTAACTGAAGATCCTAAAAAATTTGTGGTGGATAATTTTACTATTTTGTTGGCCATGGATTTTAAGATTTTCTTAAAGAGTCCTAATTTTACGTTTAAAAAAAGATTTCATGAAGAATTGATGATGAGTAATCATAATCGTACATTCCCGGTATATCTATTTATTGAGTCTATGACTAATATGTGGCTAGATATTTTCCATCATAAAGAAACTTATCCAAATATTTTTGAAAATATATTGTTATGGGAGTATATGATTTATTATTCGATGAATACTTGTTTAGTATTATGGCAACAAACTAGAGCTCGAATTGAAGGTAGGGCGGGTGAGATTATTCTTACATTAATTAAATCGCAAATTCCAGAAATTGAAGCTGCTTTATCTGAGAGATCTTTGAGTATAGAGGATTGCTTGGATCTTACCAAGACTCAAACAGTGGAGGAGCTTCGTCATAAGCAAATTCTGATTTTAAAAGAAGAACATGAACAGCGCTGGAAGCTGCAATTTATTGAATTCAATAAATACCTTAGGGAAGAAGTTATGGATTTTGTATGTGAGCAGCGTGTTGTTCAACTCTTAAAAGGTTCATGGGTTTACACTGAACGATACGGTGAACAACTATTTAACGTAAATCTGATGACTAATTTGAAACTGCTGATTTATAATAAATATTATTTTATTGTTCTTTCACCTAACAGGAAATACATCTATTTCAAAGAATTTCCTGAAAAGGCTTCAATTAATCCTAGTTATGAAGAAATGGAAACTAGACTGATTAGAATTTTAGATATTACCGAATTCAAACTGGTTAAAGTTAATGGTTCACCGAAAAGATCAGAAAGAAATGGGGGTAGTCTTTTAGAAGTTAAAGGTACTATATCGTATGAAAAAATTACTTTATACGGTGAAGGTAATCGTAAATTAATTCTGTTTTATACTGATACTGAAGTTAGCAAATATGTATGGTTAGATGGGTTAAAGATGCTTCGTGGTATGATTAATCCAGGTCAACTATCTGAGGAAACTGAAAAGCAATTGCAAACTTTGGAAGAGATTCGTCGTAATGCCCAATTATTAGCTTTAGAAGGTGATGAATTTGGAGGTGAAGTCAAATTCGATAATAATCTCTTGAAAGAATTGGATCAAGATGAAGATGAATATTATGATATGGATGAATTAGTTTCAATTACTTGCGATGGTTTTTACTATAAATAAAAGAATATACTAATTTGAAAGATTAGCGTAGAAATATTAAAAATAAATTAATTTAAATTTAAATTTTTTTTAAAAAAAAAAAAAATCAATTTCAAAATGGATTGAAATTATACATTTTCAATTTTCATCTCATCTCATCTCATCCCAATAATCTAATGGCTAAAAAGGGAAAAAAGGCAGCAAAGCCCGTTAAAACGAAGACTAGCAAGAAGTCCGATGATTTTGTATTGACAATTGACAGTGATATTGAAGAAAAGGAAAATATATCACATGATGAAGAAGAACTGGATTTTGAAGTAGATAACAAGGACGTTAAAACTAAAAAAATTGAAGAACAAAAGGAAAGTGCTGATATAAATCCCAATTTTCAATTTTCAATTAATGATGGAGAAGAAACCGGGTTTGATGGATGGAACTTTGACGTAGAAGAAGAAGAAACGGGTAAAAAGGATGTAGATTTAGATGGTATTTTAAGATCTAAAGGTGGATTAACAGGTATAGTTAAAGATGAGGAAGCAGAAGAAGAAGAAGAAGAAGAAGAAGAGGAGGAGGAGGAAGAAGAAGATGACGAAGAAGAAGATGGTGATGATGATGATGATGAATTGGCTTTGGATGGTTTTGGTATGGGAGCTAAAGAGGAAGTAGAAGAAGATCAAGAAGATGAAGATAAGGGTGAAGATAAAGATAAAGATGAAGGGGAAGATCAAGATCAAGACGTTGATGCAGACATGGATGAAGAATATCCACCATCTGAAAACGAAGCAGAAGCAACAGAAGATACAGCAGAACAAATTGCTGAGTTTTTCGAACAACCTGAAGAAACTAATAATCTGGTCTATAGCAATTTCCAACTGTTGCAACTTTCAAGACCGGTCTTGAAGGCTTTATCTCAACTTGGATATACCAATCCATCCCCTATTCAAGCATCAGCCATTCCCATTGCACTTATGGGTAAAGATATCGTTGCCGGTGCTGTTACTGGTTCTGGTAAAACTGCAGCTTTCATGGTTCCAATTATTGAACGTTTATTGTATAAACCAGCCAAAATCTCAGCTACCAGAGTTGTAATTTTAGCACCAACTCGTGAATTAGCAGTTCAAATTTGTGATGTTGGTAAAAAAATTGGTAGATTTGTTTCCAATTTATCATTTGGTTTAGCTGTTGGTGGGCTTAATCTTCGTCAACAAGAACAGCAATTGAAAACACGTCCTGATATAGTAGTTGCCACTCCTGGTCGTCTTATTGATCATATTAGAAACTCGCCATCTTTCAATATAGAGTCTTTGGAAGTCTTGGTAATGGATGAAGCTGATAGAATGCTTGAAGAAGGGTTCCAAGCTGAATTAACTGAAATTTTACTGCTTGTACCAAAGCATAAGAGACAAACTATGTTATTCTCTGCCACCATGAATACCAAGATTAATGATTTGATTCAGTTATCTCTTGATAAACCAGTTAGAATTATGATTAATCCTCCAAAGACAGCAGCTATGAAATTAACTCAAGAATTTGTTCGTATTCGTAAAAGGGAGAATCTTAAGCCGGCACTTTTATTTAATTTATTAAGAACTATAGACCCAAAGCAACAAAATAGAACTGTCGTTTTTGTGGCCAGGAAAGAATTGGCTCATAGACTTCGTATTATCTTGGGTTTACTTGGTATGAAAGTTGGTGAATTACATGGTGCATTAACTCAAGAACAGCGTCTTACTTCGGTGAACAAATTCAAAAATTTAGAAGTTCCAGTTTTAATTTGTACTGATTTAGCAGCCAGAGGTTTGGATATCCCCAAGATTGAGCTTGTGATCAATTATGATATGCCGAAAAGTTATGAAGTTTATTTGCATAGAGTTGGTAGAACTGCTAGAGCTGGAAGAGAAGGTAGATCTGTTACTTTAGTAGGAGAATCTACTCTGGATCGTTCTATTGTTAAAGCGGCTATCAAATCATTAGAAGAATCTGAAACTAAGACTGGTAAAGCAGTTTCTCGTTCAGTGGATTGGAAAGCAGTAGAAGATTTAAATAAGATTGTTGAGTCCAAGAGTGAAACAATTCAAGAAGTTCTTGATGAAGAAACACAACAAAAGGAAATCATTCAAGCTGAAATGGAATTAAAGAAAGCACAAAATATCATGGACCATGAAAAGGAAATTCATTCAAGACCTAAGAGAACTTGGTTTGAAACTGAAAAAGAAAAACAGGCTCACAAGACTGCGGTCATGCAACATCTTACTAAACATGGTAAAAAAGTTAATTCTAAGAAGAGAAAGAGATTAGAAGAGACAAAGGATATAAAGAGATCTTATAAGAAAACTAAAGCTGACAGAATGAGTAAACCTCAACCCAAGAGTAAGAAGAAAAAGGGTAAGAAATAGAGCATTAAATATATATAATCTTAGTTTTGGTAATAAGTAGTTAGAGACGTGTCTAATTTTTTTTTTTTCATTATTTTCATTATTTTTTTTTATGTTTTTTATTTTTTTATTAGTGTGTCTCTTTTGATATTGGTGTTAACTTCCAAATACTTTGTTTTCAACCCAATGTTAAATAAAGGCTATCGCCTACTTTCCAATGTCACATCATCGGATATAACTAATCCGCTGAAGTTACTTTTCCAGATTATAGTCCTTCAAGTATCGTATTACCTTCTGGCGTTAGGCACTTTTTATCTCATTGCTATGCTAAATGGGTATAAGTTTGAACTTGACTGGATATTCCTGTGGGAATTGATTTCACCTGATAATGCAATGGGGTGGACATTATTTGTGCTATGGCTTTTTGATTCTTTGTTGCTGGTATTATTGGTTACTTTTATAGTTGGTCGATCCAAGCTTGCCTGGGACTTTGCCATAACCGTTCATGTAATTAATATGATAGTTGTATGGGTTTATACTGGGAAATTTCCCAGTCTGTCATTATGGTGGTGTTTACAAGTATTATCTGGAGCCATATTAGTATCCTTATCTACTTACTTAACACGATGGAAAGAGTTGAGAACGACGTTTTTCAATGATATGTTAGATACTCAAGAAAGAGGTGAGGTTGTTCAAGAACCGATAGAAATGGAAAATATACAGAGATGATTGATACGATTTGGATGAAATTAATAGAGATCTTTTTTTTTTTCAAAATTAACGCAGAGTATTTAAAATTAAGATATTAATATAATTGATATATAGAGACACGGCAAAGAGAGGGGTGGGGTGGGGTTTACATGTGCCATTTCGCAGGAACTGCGGTTTACCAGGTATAACTCAAAAGTAACTAATTAAAAAAAGAAGCTAATGGTGAAATGTATTATTAATTTTTCATTTTTTTTTTCCTTTTTCTTTTGCTTTTGCTTTTGCTTTTGCTTTTGCTTTTGCTTTTGCTTTTGCTTTTGCTTTTGCTTTTGCTTTTGCTTTTGCTTTTGCTTTGGCTAATGTTAATACTCATCCCTCTGCGGTATTATATGGGAAATTCAGATGTGAATTGGTTCTCTGAAATTTAGAAAATATTAAATAAATCAATATACATGTCTATGGTATTATTAAATAATAATCTATACAAAGAAGTTAAGTACTTATGCATCCAAGGATAATTTTTAGCGTGTGAAATTAAGCTCCAATAATCACATGTCTCACTCATTAATCAAGTACTTAAACATCCACAATCTTACAATTTTGAATCTTTTTTTATTTAATCTTTTTTAATTTTTTTTTTTCTTTTGTATTATTTATTTGGCACTTAAACTTTAAACTCAAAAGTAAAAAAAAAAAAAAATGCACTTATTTAAAATTGATATTAACAATCAATCATTTAGCGTTCTTTCTAACTTAAGTTGGCAACAAGTTTGTGCGAAAAAAAGAAAATGGGATCGATTGATTATATTTTATCATGGATTCCCCGATACTAAAGAGTCATTTATTGAGTTGATTAGGAAATTTGATGTTGCAATACCTAATGCGTTACTAATTGCACCAGCTATGCGAGGATATGAAACTTCAACTATTAGTAAAAAAAATGATTATCGTTTGAATACTTTATCATTGGATGTATATAATTTAATTGAGATATTGGTTCCAAACAATGATGTTCCTGTGCATATTTTGGGTCATGACTGGGGTGCTTTGTTAGCTTTCAAAGTTGCTTCTTTATACCCTGATAAGGTTTCGTCGATTGTAGGTCTTGCGATTCCATATTTGACTAATTTTGCACTTTGGGAATATGTTTGGTACGTACCAATGCAAATTTATTTGTCTTCATATTTCATTACTATGCAAATTCCATTCCTTTATAGAAGGAAATTTGCACCCGATAGTAATTATTTGAAATCTTTGTGGAAGTATTGGTCACCTGATTGGGACTTTACAGAAATAGATTTAAAGCCTACAAAAGATGCATTAGCTGAGCCTAGTGTTTTGGATGCAACTACTGGTTATTATAGGTGTAATGCTAATCTAAGAAATTTGGATCAAATTAATTCACCAATTGATTTTGATAAAGTGCCTACCTTATTGATAGGTGGAGCAAATGATGGATGTATGCACAAAGGCTTGTTCACATTGGAACAAATAAAATTTTCGAGGGTAAAAAATGTATTAGTGAAAATAATTCCTAGAGTTGGGCACTGGTTGCACAGAGAAAATCCTGATGAAGTGGTTTCAATGGCTAGTGATTGGTTTATCAATCATACTTGATATTTTTTTCATGTTTTCAACAAAGCTTGGAATTATATATTTTTGATTTTTTTTTCTTTTGTTTAAAGTACTTTATATAATGAAATTTTTCAAAATTACAAGAAGATCATTTTGTAGTAATTAATTAATTATTACCCCCTTATTATAGCTATATATAACTAGTATAAACCTCGCTTTCTCTTCTTTTACTTTATTTTTTTGGTTTTTCTACATATATTATTATTTTCATATGATTATAATTAAGAGATGTATGGGTGTATGGGTGTATGGGTGTATGGGTGTATGGGTGTATGGGTGTATGGGTGTATGGGTGTATGGGTGTATGGGTGTATGGGTGTATGGGTGTATGGGAGTATGGGTGTATGGGTGTATGGGTGTATGGGTGTATGGGTGTATGGGTGTATGGGTGTA
>JAJMDQ010000046.1:46318-63788 GCA_030573815.1 Kurtzmaniella cleridarum | reverse complement strand
AATTTTAAAAAAAAAAAAAAAAAAATAACAACTACTATTTTTATTATTATTACAATTATTACTTGATAAAACAGTATTTTATTTTAGAATTTTTAGAATTAAATCAGCAATGTACAATTTTGAGAAAATTACTTACTAGTGTTTTACTAAAAGGGGTAGTAAATCAAAATAGTTTGTGCCTTGTTATTAATTTGTTCGATTTTCTGTTTTGAAGTTTTCACTAATATAGCATAGAATAAAACCAATAGAATCTGTTGTTTATCATGATGAAGTATATAACATACGTGACAAAAATATTTCTGATGTTGTCTTGCCATTTTCGTAGGTTGAAGAAATGAGGGGACACAAATGTTGGAGAAAAAAAAAAAGAATTCAAAAAATACAACAGCTAAGTAAACTGCACACTTTTCTTAAACTTCTCGAATTTCTCCAATCATGCTTTGCCACCTTTATGAAAAGTTGCCTGTAATCATGCATTAATCATATCAAAAAATTATTTTAATGATCAATTTAATATAATAACTGGTAAATTAACGTTTGGATGAAATTGGCTTAAAGCTAATGATCCAGTTAATTAATGTATAAATTAATTATCCATAAAATTAATATTAGATTGTACATATTTTCAATTAAACGCTTGTTCTTATTATAAATCTTAAAAAATGGTTCAAAAATATAACTACGAAATTTGTAAAATTCTGTTTTATTTGCAACCGCCTCACTATACAAAAGTAGTTTTTAATATTTTTCAATATTAAGCAAGGACCTTGATTTCCTGATTATAGTTGTAATCATCGTTTTTTTTCTTATTATCATTATTTATAAAGAAGGTTATACATTGTTTCGATTATTCAACGTTTACGGTTTTAATTCTTAAAATTAACCATCAGATATATTTGATTAAAAAGATTACCAAATATGAAATCTTTTTCTGCAGTTTTTTTGCTATCGTGTTTATCGGGCGTCGTCAATTAGCCCGCGCTGGTTGATAAACATTTCAAACAGTTTTATTTTTGCTTTCTCAAAATAAAATTTGACTTTTAAATCTTGATTAATCTAATTGATCATAATATTCTTGTAAATCTTCCGGCTCAAAAATGACCCTTACCATTAATGAACATGAGGGGCACACTGCTATGTCTTCACCATCTTGTAAATCATCAATCCCGATAGCAAACTTATCACCACATGGACATGGATATTGAAATAATTGAGTCACTGGGTCGAAAACGAAGTCTTCAATTTCTATCTCATCATATATACTTTCCATTTTTTTAACGTTAGAGTTTGTGATTTGGAATATTATTACTGTTCATAAAAAAAATGATTTGGAGGATCAATTATACCAGTATATCTTTTTTGAATAACTCTCGATTATCAAAAACCTAGGATTTTAATGCTTGTTGATGAATTAAGATGATGCGATCAAGTTACTCTTGCAACATTTGTTTTTTTTTTGTGAATATTAAATTGTTTTTGTTTTTTCTTTTTTAACAATATCACTACTACTCAACTGATTACTGTATTAAGAAAACATATTTGGTTGGACATTAATCGTTATCCTATGCGTGGGGCTTTTGCCCTTTCCTTCACGTGCCGCGTGTTTTAGTTGTCACTGTCTTACATTTTTGTGACATTAAATTATATCGGTTGTATACAGTATTATTCTCATCTTGTGCACTCTGTGCCGGCACGCACTGGTTCACCCTGTAAGAAAAAAATTTCAAGTTTTTACAGTTTTTGATATTATTCTCAAGACAACAGTTAACCTTTAGTGTATGTATAACCGGTTGAAACATATATCAAGATGTTGTTGTGATAGGTTTGCTAGATGAAATGAATACGAAGAAGGAATAAGATTTACGGCTAGCGCATAGTTGACCTATTTAAGGATTATTCCACCCTAAGGTGAAAATACAATAGAAAAGTTTAGTAGCGGAAATGAATGTCTTTTCCAAGTCGATCGATATTTGATAGCCATGTATCTTTATGATTACATGAAAGTCGTATAATCTATAAACCGAATCACACTACACTACTGGGTTTAATAACAAATTTGCATTTCTAAAAGATGTGGACAAAAAATTGTGAAGACAAAACCCTGGAAGATAAATTTCTTTTCAAAAATCAAATTATTTATATCATAAATAATTTTTATTGTTCAATACTAACTTATTAGCAACATGGGTATTTCTAGAGATTCTCGTCACAAGCGTTCCGCTACTGGTGCTAAGAGAGCCCAATTCAGAAAGAAGAGAAAGTTTGAATTAGGTAGACAATCTGCTAACACCAAGATTGGTACTAAGAGAATTCACACTGTTAGAACCAGAGGTGGTAACCAAAAGTTCAGAGCTTTAAGAATTGAAACCGGTAACTTCTCTTGGGGTTCTGAAGGTATTGCTAGAAAGACCAGAATTTCTGGTGTTGTCTACCATCCTTCCAACAACGAATTGGTCAGAACTAACACTTTAACCAAGTCTGCTATTGTCCAAATTGATGCTACTCCATTCAAGCAATGGTATGAATCTCACTACGGTCAACACTTGGGTAAGAAGAAGGCTGATGAAGAAGAAGTCAAGAGATCCAACAAGGTCCAAAGAAAGTTAGCTTCCAGATCTGCTGCTGCTGAAATTGAATCTACCGTCGCTTCTCAATTCAACGCCGGTAAGTTATACGCTGCTATTTCCTCTAGACCAGGTCAATCTGGTAGATGTGATGGTTACATCTTAGAAGGTGAAGAATTAGCCTTCTACTTGAGAAGATTGACTGCTAAGAAATAAGTGACCCCTTCATAATAACATGAAAAATATACGTGTATATTAAATCAATTTGTAGTTGAAATACAATTTTCAATTTTCATTCATATATGATAGTAAGTTTATAATTTTTCGAACGAACTACAATGAATCCAAGCCAGTTGGTATTAAAAATGAATACTAAATAACCAATTTTTCTCTATCAATAAGGCTGTATATTTTGTATAAATTCATAATTCGCTTGACTTATTATCTTCGCTTTAGTTCGAGTAGTATTTTACGTTTGTAATTTCGATATATTATAGAACACTGTATATAGACCATTGTCTATTTCATAAAATTTTACAATTTGCCATCGAGGCATTATGAGCGTGATGTTTTGTGAGAAATTTTTCACTATTCCTCGAAGGCGTAGTAGTCTTGCCAATAAAATTATGTCACATATTACACAATGGGTGTATGAGTTATGCGGTTGAGTATATCTACTAAATTATATTATACATACATTTTTTGGTTAAATATTCTACAATTCAAATATAACTCAAATCATATATTTTAAAATGGTTAAAAAGATAACTATTTTGAAATCTAACTGTTAGTAAAAAATGATCCAATAAATACTCTGTATAACAATTTCATTCAGTATAGGCAATTTATTATCTGCATATCGAATATCAATATAGACATTCAATTAGTACAGGTCTGTGAAAATTTTTTTCATCCTTGAAATTTTAAGGTATTTTAATACATACAATTGATAAATTATAAAAAGTCAAAGTAATAAAGAGTTTAAAAAAAAACGGTGGCATGAAGCCTATTTATCTAAGACAATTCAGAATTTATGAAAAAAAAATAATAGTAATAACACTCAATTGCGGGTAACCATTGCTCAATAATCTAAATAGGTATAAAACTTCACACTATGGGCTTATATTTAAGGCTAAAATTGCAACATGCTAATAAGCCATATAAATTTGTAGAAGTTATTACAATCATCCGTTGTAAATACTTTGTTTTCATGTGTAGATAATTAATATACTTTGTATTTTCGAAGAATAAATGACAAACATTTTAATCATTTGAAGATAAGACTAGTTTCTTGGTGAAATATAATAAAAATACTCATTTAAATTAATTATTAAGTTCGAGTATTACAAAATTTCGCAACATTATATGTTTCTTCCCTTTTGCCTATAGCATTTAACTAAACCCAATCCACCACACAAAATGTCATAAAAATTAGATTTTCACATTCATTTCAATTTATTTATTCTTTAAATAAATTAATTCAACGTCAAATACATTGAAACAAGAATAATATATGAAAGGCTTTGAAAATATTTAGGATGTACTTGATGAATTTTAGGCTAAATATCAACATAACAAGAATTGGTCCCTTGGCCCAGTTGGTTAAGGCGTGGTGCTAATAACGCCAAGATCAGCAGTTCGATCCTGCTAGGGACCATTCCTTTTCAAGGGCGTGTGGCGTAGTTGGTAGCGCGTTCGCTTAGCATGCGAAAGGTCTCCGGTTCGACTCCGGACTCGTCCATATATTTTTTTGGTTTCCCCAACGCCTTTATTGTCAAATCCTCTATTTTTTTTGCAACCATTGTTTTTTGTACAATTTCATTTATAAATCATTATTCATATGCTTAGAGTAATTGAAGTTATTGGAATTAAAATGAGAGTCGACTCTTTGCGTCTCCTAACTCTTCCCGTTAAATGTTTAACCTCAAAAACTTATTTATATCCTTTTAAAGTAAGTATTGTACACCTTTTATACTAAGGTTGGACAAATTATTTTATTATATACTAATTTTCAAAAGGGAATTATTTACTTTTTGACTCACCCATCTTTATGGCCATTTTTCATTTCTTGGTTTGTTCCACAGCTTCTATTTGTAACTCTAGTCTATACAATCATGTATTTTACCATTTTCCCTATCCAAACAATAATACAAATTTGTTTCACAGGGCCCGCTGGAATAATCAGCGCATGGATTAGTGTTTTCCAACAAGCAAATATGGTTTCCAATTATTTGTCAAATACTTTTTTGATGCCCGATATTCAAAGAATAGCCTTTGATGCGGTATTAGAAAAAGAATGTTTTGATGAAATCGTTCTCACAGGAAAGCAACGTAGAATAATCCCAGTACCTTTCGTTTTTAGATTTGGAAATTTAATATTAAATATTCCTTCAATTTTGAGAATCCCTGCTATATTATTAAAAGGATTGGTATTTCTAGTTTTAGGATCGATCCCAATATTAGGTCCACTCATAATAATTCTACTTAAAGCTCCATCCAAAGGTTTCAGTTTACATCAAAGATATTTTGTTCTTATGGGATATGATAATAGAAAAATAACATCTACATATCGGGAATTTACTGCCGAATACACTGCATTTGGACTATCAGCAATTATTTTAGAGTCTTTTCCACTATTGAATACATTCTTTGTATTCACAAATACTTTAGGAGCAGCTTTATGGACGGTTGATATAGAATTGAAAAAGAAAATAGAAAAAAAGCACTAGTTAACAACGATAAAAAAAATCAATTAAACTAGCTTGATTAATAAATCAGTGTTAATTCAAAATAGCTATCTTGAATGACATCAATACAAGTAAACATTATCAACGCATCCAAATCCTGCAGCAACCCCACCTTCATCGCTCGAACTAAATTTTGATCTTAATAAATATCCAGCATTTTCATTTGAAATAACTTCACCAGATTCTTCATTAAATAAAATAGTACCAAATATACCCAACTCAGATATAATTTCTTCAGAGAAAATTTCATTATTACGAATGATTTTATTCTTATGATTTGGTGGATGTATAAGCTCCATCAAAATATATGCCCCTTTTTCATCTTCACTTAAAGATTGCAAAAAATCAGGAATATTATGTTTATATATATTATTACCACCGCCTTCTCTTTGGGGTTTCAATACAAAACTGGAAGGGGTTTCTAAAGCCAATTTCTTAGCTTTCTGTCCTTCATCAGACTCATCAAGTGGATAAATAGAAACAAAAGTAGAAATAAGTTTTGATTTAATTTCATCAGATATATCAGGTAATATACGAGTGATATTTTTTTCACTGGTTAATAATTGTTGAACTTTTTTACAACCACTCAATTGAGTCAATAAAGACGGACATTTAATCAGAGCAGTATTTTCCAAATAGAGCCTAGCACCCCAAGTTAAGTCTGGATCGGATTCATAATCAGATGGTGCATAACCGGATCTATAGTACACAACAGAAACCTCATCCATGGTTTCTTTGATATACAATCTATCATCACGTACAGTTGTAAAAGCTTCAACTTCTTCTAAAGTGCTTCGATATGATTTGATTGAGTGCTTATCAATTAACTGAAATTCTATATGCCTTTGATCGAAAACGTTCCGTTCACCTTCTTGAACTATAAAAAGAATTACAGTTTTCGAATTACATTTTTGTTGATCACGATAAGCAGAATTTGCAATTGATACACCTTCTGCCATTTTAAACAAAGAGTCAGAAATTGGTAATTCTGCGTTTTCGTAATATTCATAAGAATAGTTTTCATCGTAAGCACCAGTCTTGTTAAGATAGTTATGCAATTGACCTACTTTTGTTGACAATCCTGCAAATGAAACACTCACTGTATTGAATTCAATTTGCTTAATTTCAGGATTATCAGAATCATTAATATCATGAACCATATAATCCGATCTAAAAAGACCTAATGAAAGGTGTTGCTTAATCCCCAATGAAACTGCCTTTTTATAAGTTTCAAACAATTTACCAGTAAATTCGCTATCAAACTTAGATAAGGGCTCAATAACTTCTAATAACCATTTCTTGTGCTTACTTGCAACATTAGCATAAAGCGCATTGAAAGTTGTTTGAACATCCATAGCATTTTGAAATGACTTTGCAGGAAATGGAGTAGGATAAAGAGTAACTGGGGCAACATTGGCAGAAAACGATTCAAAATTAGGAGGGTACATCACAAGTCCATTTCCTAATGCCCATTGCTGCAATTTTTCTACTAGTTCTTTGGTTTGAGAATCTGAAAGCTGTGGGAAAAGTTTGACAGCCATTTTTGCTATAGCCTTAGACAAATGATATATTTGGAGTCTTGATTACTGAAGAACAAGATGGTGTTTTCTTAGCAGAATTAGATATGATGGTTGACTCCGCGATATTTCACGTGATATGATTTGCAACCAGAACACAGTTACCCACATGTACTAACCAACTAGACCTATGAATTTGGAATTAAAATGGAGCATGAAGTATTAATGTAAATCGATCTTTAGTAATTTTCAGATATCAATAAAGAACTATAAGGTTGGAAATAGGCACAATAACTATAAAGTTGTCTCTAAATCATGAATCTCTAAAAATAAAAATAAAAAATTCCATATGCTAATTGTCCATATTCTTACCTAGACATATGGTATAGATTTGTAAATATGATAAAATTCATAAAGATTTATGGAGAATACTATAATAAGACATAGAATAAAATAGTCCCCCAACTAAACTTAAACAAGAAGATGCTTGACCATAATGGCTATTTACAATTTGTGGGCTACGAGACATACTTTAATAAACTAAATCACAATTAGAGCTATATTTTATCTTTATTGGGAGTAGAGAAGACCTAATATTAGTCACATAAAAAAACTACTATTCAACAAATTCATTACTCGATGTTGAAATATACCATTAAGATGTGAAACCAGTAATTAGATAGGCTGAACCAAGCTGTATTTGCAACCCTGTAATGCAAAGCATCTTTGTTTACTCTAAATGCAGTACCAATAATAATATTATATATTACCTAGATCACATGACACATGACTGCTTTTTTTACGTGGTAGAATTTTGTGTAATGTTGGTGGTTTTCTTTATGCGATACTGAAAATTCAAATTCCATACAGCTTATTACTATCAACACACAAGTATGTACCGAAACCATGAGTTGGCCTTCTTGTTTAACGAAATGATTAGAAGAGGTTGAATCACTACGAGTGAAGAAACTGTAAAAAGCTAATATATTACAACTAGGCATCCAAAAAGCATGACAGCTCTGTTTTTTCCATTTATATACTAACATTTTTAGTGAAATACTTAGCCGCTTACTTGTTATTGGTTAACGCTGGTAACGCTTCTCCATCCTCCGCCGACATCAAGGCTGTTTTAGAATCTGTTTCTATCGAAGTTGAAGAAGACAAGATTGAAAAATTGTTAGCTGAAGTCGAAGGTAAGTCTGCTGAAGAATTAATTGCTTCTGGTAACGAAAAGTTAGCTTCTGTTCCAACTGGTGCCGCTGCTCCAGCTGCTGGTGCTGCTTCTGGTGCTGCTGACGCTGCCCCAGCTGAAGAAGCCGAAGAAGAAAAGGAAGAATCTGACGATGACATGGGATTCGGATTATTCGATTAAACTCATCATGTCTAGAATTAAAATCATAATATAATGTATAACATTTGAGAAATTTGAGCTGTAACATTTACAATAGGTGTAAAGCTTATTATAGCATTTGTAATACTCAACTACGTTTAATTATAATATATTGATTAAATACTTATAATATTTTTAAAGTCATTAAAGTTCATCAAAGTTCATGGCCTTTCTTAATGCATTTGGATTACCAAATACCAAATGACGATCTTCTAACATTTTCTTATTGAATGCCTTTTCATCATCACTTATTGAATCTCTCTTTTGGACTTCTGCCCTTTGAGTTACTTGCTCAGCCAACCATTCAAGAAATTTACTTGAAGGTTTTAACTCTGAATTAAAACTATGAATGTTACTTAATTGATTGAAAAACGTACGAAGTTCATTTTCAGATTTAGGCTTATCATTTGACAAATAGTCTTGTAAAAAGGACGAAACAAACGTATCAGGGTCTTCAGTATCTCTAATATAAATTTCCGAATTGTTTTGCGTGTCTTGTAAAATATTCACTAATCTTTGTTTCGATTGAGTTCCCAATTGTGGATAAACTTGGATGAGATCAGTTAATGCCTTACCACCACAATTGAAATATTTTGCATTAAATTGTGGATTTTGAGTAAATGCATGGATTATACCTAAAGTTCTTTTTTGTAAAACATCCGATTTGAAATTTTTCAACAAATTAAATAATGAATCAACAAATTCAGAATTTTGATATTTTAAAACATTTCCAAGTGCCTCTTCATTATTCCTTAATGCTGATGCCATTATTCTTAATGATTTTTCTTCAATATGATCCAGATTGACAACTTCACCCAATTTGAGTAAATTAAGGAAAATGTCTTTATCACTAGTCAATTTAACCCCAAACTCGATGTCATGACTTAATTCAATTAATGTATCAAGGGCTTTTTCTAATCGTGGGATATCGGTGGACACTTGAATCTCTTCAACAGCATTGGAATATTCATTTAAATCATCAAATGAAACTTTGGATTTTTTAGAAGGACTATCTTTATTCATTGCTTTGAGTATTTTGTCTTTGATTTGTTCAGGATTATTATTTATTTCTTTGGTAACTTTTTCAGTGCCAATATCCTCCTCTGATAAAACAATAGCGTTAACTTCAGAGTTGCTATCTTCGTCTTCTTTATCAAGAATTTTCGCTTCTTTTTGCAAAGTATTAATATTCAATCTAACGTGTAAACCAGGAGGAATGTCTTGACCTTCTCTAATAATTTGCCACTCTTTAGTTGGAACAAATATTTGAGGGTAACAATCAGAGGGATCTGAAGGGGAGCAGATAATGTCTTGATCTAAATTGACTATTGCACCAAGTACCTTTAACAATAAAAGAGATACAACTACAATAGACTTCATCGACACAAATGAAGAATTTCAAAGAATAAACTTTTCCATTATATACACAATTTTGCAACCTTAACGTGGCACTTTCGCAGCAACTATTCTTTGAAATTCTACAACTTTTATTACAACGCAATTAATTATTATTGAATTTATTTTTTTTTTTCTCTGTTTATTTTATTTTATTTTATTTTGTTAAATTTAAAATCGTTTATGTAAATTTACATGTATATGTTTTCATAAGTATTCTAATATTACACTAATTGGCAGATTTTTCTAAAGCTTGTTCAATATCCTTGAGCAAGTCATCAGTTTCTTCAATACCTACAGAAACTCTAATCAAATCATCATAAACACCATTGCTTTCTCTTTCAGCTTTAGGAATACCACCATGAGTCATAACTGCTGGAACTTCAATCAAGGATTCAATACCACCTAAGGATTCAGCTAAAGTAAATAATTTAGTAGAAGAGGTGAACTTGGAAGCTGCTTCAGCACCACCATTGATTCTGAAAGAGATCATACCTCCACCTAAACTATCTCTATGTTGCTTTTGAACAACTTCGTAGTTTTTGTGAGATTTTAAGCCTGGGTAGTTGACTTTAGAAACAGCAGAAGAGTTTACTAAAAATTCGGCGATTTTTTGAGCAGAAGTGGAAGCTTGTCTCACTCTCAAGTGTAAAGTTTTCAAACCTCTGTGAGCTAACCATGAATCAAAAGCTGATGGGACAGAACCAATAGCATTTTGTAAGAATCTGTATCTATCATGTAATTCAGTTGAGTTAGTAGCAATAACCCCCATAACGACATCAGAATGACCATTAATATACTTGGTGACAGAATGAACAACAACATCAGCACCGTGTGTTAAAGGATTAGAAATGTAAGGAGACAAGAAAGTGTTGTCAACAACAAGTAAAACTTTCTTACCAGTGGCTTGTTCATGTTCTTTCAAAATAGTAGCCACTTGAGAAATATCGGTAACAGATAAAGTTGGGTTAGAAGGAGTTTCAAGCCACACCAAGGCGGTGTTTTCTTTCAAGTTAGTTTTTAAATCTTTGACTAAATCTTGAACAAATGTAGCTTGAACACCATGAGTATTAGCAACTTGAGTAAAGTATCTATGTGTACCACCATAAACATCACCACCAGAAACAATATGAGAGTTCATAGGTAAGGATTGAATAATTAAAGCAGTAGCAGCAGAACCAGAAGAGATGGCCAAAGCATATTTGGCATTTTCTAAAGCTGCAACAGCTTTTTCGAAATTATCTCTGTTTGGGTTAGCAGATCTAGAATATTCGTAACCAATTGGTTCAGCTGGTTTAGTTTGAGCAAATGTGGTGGAAAGAGAAATTGGTTCAATAACTGCACCGGTGTTTGGATCAATTGGAGCACCAGCATGAATGGCTTGAGTACCGAATCCGTATTGAGAAGTTGAGTCTTGAGTCATGATTGAGACAATATATTTTAAAAATTATAATTCCAAATTTTGGATTAAATATGGATGAAAAAAAAATCAAGCTAAGAAAAAAAGTGAATCTATAGTGGTAGTAGGCCCAAACATGAATGCCGTTTAATTTGAGATGGCATCGTTTGTGGAATTATAGTTCCGCGCCACAGTTTTGTAATTGTTTTTTTTATATTTATTTTTTATTTTTGATTATTTCATACATACATATATATATAAATATATATAGTTTGTATTTCTTTTTACCACGTTTTTTTTTTTCTTTTAGAAAAGTTTATCTAATACATTAACTGAATTTTTTTTTTTCAGAAAATCGTGCTTTTGTTATTAATAATACCACAAGATAATATACAATTAGCGCCACAATTCATTAACATAGAATGCAACTTTTTAGGGGGATTTTTTTTTTTAATTACTAATTATTTGAATATGCATTTCACAACTTTATTTCTTAGCTTTTGTTTTACTTCATTTTGATAGTGTACTATATACGAAGCCTTTTTTTTTTTATTTCCTTTTCTTCTTGAAACTGCCTTTCATTTTAGGAATTTCCTCTTGCATACGATATATATTTTGCAACGCCAATGATTTCTGTGTTTTGTTGCGGATCAAATGGACGAGGCCAATTGGGCCTCGGTGACGAAGAAGACTATGATTATATGAGGGAAGTCCAACTTCCAGAGATTGATGGAAATATAGTGGATATTGCATGTGGAGGGAATCATACAATCATCCTTACTTCGAATAATTCATTATATAGTTCAGGAGATGATTCAATGGGCCAACTAGGAGGAAGAAAATCCAATACGTTTGTTAAATGGGACGGGAAATGGAAGTTAGTTAGCTGTGGATGGGAGTTTACTGTATTGGTTGATATTTCTAATAATGTATTTGTATGTGGAAGCGGTCCCAAGGGAGAATTGGGACTAGGTGCAGAAGTTGTTCAAGTGAATAAATTAACTCAAGTATCATTTGAATTCCCTGATGATATAGTTAGCTTGAAATCATCAGTAAGACATACTGTACTTCAATTAGCTAACGGAGAATTATATGGATGGGGAGTTTCGCGTCATGGACAATTAGGACCAAACATGCAAAAGATTACCTGGATTCCCAAAAAGATAGAAACTAATTTTGAAATAAGTTGTATTGGAAATTACGCCTTAGGAAGAGACTATACTGTCATATATAACAGCAATAAACTTCAAATATTGGGACCCATTGAAAAATTCCCAGGTGTAGAATCTGAATTTCTTGATACTAGAATTAGGAAAATACATGCTATGTGGTCTTCCATCCATTTAGAGGATGAAGAAAACAGGTTGATATCATACGGGAATAACAGACATAATCAGTTATTGACCAAATCAAACTCATTACATTGGAAAGAACAAAATATTCAGGTTAGTACTGGATCTGAACATGGATTGGTTCAAATTAATGACAAAGTTATGGCGTGGGGATGGGGAGAACACGGAAATTGTGGTAAATTAGACCGACGGAATGATTTGGATTCGGACTCAACCACTAAGCAAATGCTCAATGAAGTATTTACATTGAAACAACAAGACTGTAAACTTTACT
Source organism: Kurtzmaniella cleridarum (assembly GCA_030573815.1). Classification (NCBI taxonomy): domain Eukaryota; kingdom Fungi; phylum Ascomycota; class Pichiomycetes; order Serinales; family Debaryomycetaceae; genus Kurtzmaniella; species Kurtzmaniella cleridarum. The sequence continues at coordinate 51,150 of JAJMDQ010000046.1, read as the reverse complement.
GTGGATGCGCATCGAGTTGGATTGTATTAACAATGATAAGATGAAAAAATTAAGGGGAAAGTAAGGCAAAAAAGAAAAAAAGAAATACACAACGCAAAAGAGTGCAAAACAACACCAATAGTTAATACAAACTAGGAATATTGAAGAGTAGATGAATGTCACGAAGTATCTTTTCCATATTCATCTATGCATAAAAGCTCAAAGATGGAAAATATGTTCAACGTTTTTATTATAGGGCAATAGTATCACCTGCAAGCCTATTAACCGAAATCAAAGAGTCTCAAAAGAAACTCTTTTTGGTAAGCCAAGCAAGCTTCTTATCACCCATGAGATTGAGATTGGTAGAATACATTTCATAATAGCAATCCTTTGCTAAAAAGCTATGTTTTCCAAGTTCAATTCTGATAGAAGTAGAAGGAAAAAAGAAGAAGAGAAAAGAATTTCTGCGAAGACCCTTTTATAAGGCGAGAAGGACAAAAATTCTAGGAACCAAAATAAAGAAAAATAAAATTAATAAAAACGACACGCAAAAAAAAAAAAATACATTTAATTAATATAATTAAGAACACCACTAAATTAAATTATACTAAATAATAAAAGAACCCGAATTTTATAAGATCCTTGAAGAACTCATTAATTGAAAATACTGACACAATATACACGATGTTTGGTGCAATTTGTTCAGGAAGACCAATGTTTATTGCTAATCAAATGGAACAAACAAAATTTGTCATAACAATACCCAATGCCCTGAATGTATCCCATTTAACTATATTTCTTCTCCCACAAACTGAATTCACTGATCCCAATTTCACTGGGGTAGTATATATCCAAGTCCCAGGATCACTGGAATTTAAAATATTGGGAGGTTTAAATCCTTTAAAACCTTCAGCAATCTACAAAATAAATGGCGGAACTAACAATACCACTTCACTGGGAATTATGGATGAAATTGATATGTCTGATGGAGCTACTGGAATACCTAATAATGGAGATGCTACAATTAATATCGGGATATCAATTGAACCAACTCCACAAGCAGAACTTTTAATTATGCAAGAAAAACAGAAAATGGGTCAAGTGGCAGAAGCTTCAAATAAAGCTGTTATATCTTCACTGAATACCTTAGCTAAACCAGTTGCTCAGCAAGACATCGCAAACTTGGCCAATAGAATTGTAACTCATGCTTATAATTACTTAAGTGGCTTTATAGATTCGCAAAATAAGGTTTCCATGAAAGTATTCGATACTTGGTGGGATAAATTTAAGACAAAATTACAAAATAATCCAAAGTTTTTGGATGATTTATAAACCTTAAACAATTGAATTAACTTTTACTATGCATTTTCATAAACTTTTATGTACAAATCCTTATTCACGTTTAATTTAGACAGTTTTTATATGCTTAGTGATTTTGTAGGGTTAATGCATTTTAACGTGTGTATGTGTGTGTGTGTGTGTGTTTTTTTTTTTTCCCCTCTTCCTTCTCTTCTTCCCCATCGTACTGCTTTAATCGCGATAGAATACATCATACGCGTTAGTTTCATCTAGTCATTTGAGATGAGTTGGTATAAAAAAGAGACCAACCTAGAGTCTAAAGCTCCAAATAGACTTGAGAATGGATCTAACACGCCTTACGTACAAGTTCCAAGCTCTTCACCAATAAATGTTCATTCTTCACCTCAAAAGCAAGAAGTTGAAGTAATGCCGCCATCGAGAGTTATTTTACAACAGGCAAAGCACAATGATTTTATAGATCAGGAGAGGGAACGAAGACTTGAAGCCAAGAGACAAGCCATCCGTAATCACAAGGACTATCCAATGGTGCGTAAGCTGTTTTACTACTTAGATGAAAGTGCAATTTTCAAAGGGTTTGTTAAGGGTAAAGGAAATTTGAGAGATGTAACACAATGGCTTTCTGAAAACTACAATAAATCAGAGATTCTTAACATGAAGGAAAAAGAAATGAAAAAATTACAAATGATGAATGAAGCGAAAAACGAACAGGCTAAATTTAAATTTGAAATAGGGCAACGTCAAAATTCCATGACAAACCAAAACACTCAAGAAAATTCCGAAGACTCTCCAATAATAATGAAAGGAAGAGCTAGAACAAAGTCTAGTATTGAAGACGACTCACCGAAAAAAAATCTAGCTGTTCACAATATCGACTCGACCAATGTTAGTAAAAACAAACCAAAAATTTCAATTTTAGATAAATATAAATTCCAGCCATCAACAGGATCTATGAAGCAACTGAGACTTGATGGCCTTTTTGGATCCAATAAAAAAAGGAAACTTGTCAGGGGGAGTGCATTCGATAGCTCTGCATCCGATACTTCTGAAGCTACAACCCCTACTGCTTTTCCTCCTGATATGCCAACATTAGCAGCCGAACCTGATTTGGACGAATTGGAAAAAAATATAAGGGCAAATAAGAGACTTTCCAGGATACGTCGTACAAGAGGTAAAACATTAAATTTAGATGACGATGATGAAGATGACGATGAAGAAGATGAAGAGGATAATGATGTTGAACTTGTTGAAGAGGAAGACGATGATGATGCCGAAGAAGAAGTTCATATGGATGATGACGATTTTAAAACTGGTTATACCACTATAGATAATCAAATTATAGATTTTTTAAACGAAGCATCTGAACTGGATATTATTGAAGTATGTTCAGTGACACCAAATATTGCTCAATTAATTAAAGATAAAAGACCATATACCAATATCTATGAGGTAATTCAGGAAACATTTGAAGATACTTCCAAAGTTCAAGAAGAAGATGGAAGCAAAAAAAGAAAAAATCGATTGAAAAAGCCTTTAGGGCAAAAAATAGTGGAAAGCACTGAAGCATGCTTGAAAGGTTATAAAGCAGTTGATTCATTGATCAAAAAATGTTCTGAGTATGGTGATCTTATTACTCAACAAATTAAGAAATGGGGGGTTGATGTTTCAGGGTCTGGAGAATTAGAAGTAGTAGATTTAGATAGTGGAGGAGATAATGAAGATGAAGATGCAGTTAAAATAGTCCGCAGAAAAGAAGATTATATTAAAAATAAGCCCTCTTTACTTGCAGATGACGTGATTCTCAAAAATTATCAACAAGTTGGAATCAATTGGCTATATCTACTTTATAAACACAAGCTTTCCTGTATTTTAGCCGATGAAATGGGATTAGGGAAAACTTGTCAGGTTATTTCATTTATGGCATTACTTAAAGAAAAGGAAACCGAAGGACCTCATTTAGTAGTTGTTCCAGCATCTACACTTGAAAATTGGCTTAGAGAATTTCAAAAATTTTGCCCAGGTCTTCGTGTTCAAGCTTATTACGGATCCCAAGCTCAAAGAGAAGATTTAAGATACGAACTTCAAGATGTTCAGTTTGATGTAATGGTAACAACTTATAATCTAGCCACTGGTTCATCTGCAGATTTTAAATTTTTAAGGCAGCAAAAATTTAATGTTATCGTATACGATGAAGGCCATATGTTGAAAAATTCTGGATCAGAAAGATACGCCAAGTTAATGAGGTTAAAGGCTAACTTTAGACTATTATTGACTGGTACACCGTTACAAAACAATTTAAAAGAATTAGTTTCCCTTTTAGCATTTATGCTTCCTCAGCTTTTCATTAATAAAAAAGAAGATTTAGACGGGTTATTTAACCAAAAAGTCAGTACTACTGATACCAATAAAGATTATAATCCTTTACTCACACAACAAGCAATTGCAAAAGCAAGAACTATGATGACTCCTTTTGTATTAAGACGTAAAAAAAGTCAAGTATTAAAACATTTACCAGCTAAAATTCACCAAATTGAGAAATGTGAACTTACAGACAAACAAAAATCAATTTATTTTGATCATTTGAAAAAAGGTAAAGAAGCTAGAGCTGAAAGAATTAGAAGATCTACGTTATCAGCAAAGGAATTATCCAAGGCTAATAAAGAAAATCCTATGCCCACATCTTCCAATGTTATGATGGTTTTAAGGAAAGCTTCATTGCATCCTTTATTATTTAGAACACTTTATGATGACAAAAAATTGCAAAAAATGGCCAAAGAAATAAGAAGAGAACCTGAGTATGTTGAAGCTAATGAACAGTATATATACGAGGATATGTGTGTTATGTCTGATTATGAACTTGATCGACTTTGTAAGCAATTTCCTCACACAATGTCCAAGTATATTTTAGATAAGAAACATTGGTATGAAAGTGGGAAAATAACTAAATTACTAGAAATCATTGATGCAATAATCAATAAAAAGGAAAAAATTTTAGTTTTTTCATTATTCACCCAAATGTTAGATATTTTAGAGGTAGTATTATCGTTTGAAAATATTAAATTTCTAAGATTAGATGGGCAAACTAGTGTTGAATCTAGACAAGATATTATTGATCAATTTTATGAAGATGATTCAATTCCAGTTTTTTTACTTTCAACCAAGGCTGGTGGATTTGGTATTAATCTTGTTGTGTCAAATAATGTTGTCATATTCGATCAATCATTCAACCCTCATGATGATAGACAAGCTGAAGATAGGGCTCATAGAGTTGGTCAAAACAAAGAAGTTTATGTGAAAAAACTTATTACCAAGGATACTATAGAAGAGAGTATGCTACAATTGGCTCAAAATAAGTTAGCTTTAGACCAATCCATATCTTCAGAAGAAGGAAATGAAAAGCAGATTGAAGAAAAAGCTGCTAAATTTTTTGAAAAGGTACTTTTTGATTAAAATAATGTATATATATATATAGATAGAATTCATTTTATAAAATACCTACCACGATAAAAAAAAAAAAAAAACCATGAACTGTAGAT
>JAJMDQ010000046.1:0-46218 GCA_030573815.1 Kurtzmaniella cleridarum | reverse complement strand
TACACCAAACGATAATGCCTTAAAGTTCATACCATCTATGAAGATTCTAGAGGAAAATGAGACTAGGCAATTTTTGAGTGGTAGAGAAGCAGCATGTTCACCTTTAGCTCTCAAACTTTTTGGGATAGACGGAGTAAGATCTGTGATGTTTGGTCATGATTTTATTACTGTAGAGAAATCACAGCTGAATATACAATGGGCATTGCTTAAACCAGAGATATTTTCTGTTATCACTGAGCACTTAACAAGTGGACAACAACTTATTATAGATGATATGACATCAAAAATTTCACATGGGATGGAATTCAATGATGAAGATGATGAAGTGGTTGCAGCTATTAAAGAGTTGATTTTCACAAGAATAAGACCTGCTATCCAAGATGATGGTGGCGATATTGAATTTGTTGATTTCACCCAAGAGGGAACTGTACTTTTACGATTAAAAGGTGCATGTAGAACTTGCGACTCCTCTGCTGTCACCCTTAAGAATGGTATTGAGAGTATGTTGAAACATTATATAGATGAAGTGGAAAATGTTGAGCAAGTGGATGAAGAGTTTGAGGCTGATTCTTCAATGTCATTTAAATCAGATGAATCCGTTAACGAGGAATCCACAATTCCAAATATCAAGCCAGCATCTAGAATTTAATGTAAATACACCGAACAACTATCCTTTATGTTCAAAACAAAGTCCAATGACCTATAAGTACTAGGAATCAATTATCGATTTGTTTTTTTTTTTTTGAAATTTTTTTTTTAAAAAAAAGTATAAAGTACCAATTTATCAATTTATAGACTACCCTTGCTATTTATTAGTCATGTAATAGACAAACAAAGCATATCTTTCAGAAAAGTTAATTGATATCATTGTTTTTTCAATGAATATTTCAATTCGTGGTAAGTCTAAAATGATACATTCATGAACTAATTAGTCATAATAATTAGCAAATACTTTAGGTCTAAATTAAAGCTATAAGCATTCCACTATTTAAAGAGAAAATCTGAAATACTAATGACATAAATAATTACTAATAATTTATTCTGACTAATGAACAATATTTGAAAGACACAAGAAGATATAGATAACTTTCCAAACTCAAAGAAAGAAAGAAACAAAGAAAGAAAGAAAAAAAAAACAAAAAAAAGAAACAAAAATATTCAATAATAAAAGGAAAACGATAAATTATTTTGAAAGATTGTAATTAACTCTCACATAAACTTTCACGTACTTTTTATTATTCACACATATAACAGTGTAATAGGTACGGAAAAATCACCTTTGAAATTTGGCTGCAAATGGTATATTTTCTGGAAGCGCAACCCATAATGTTAAATCATTGTACTGCATATTATGTGCTATTCTGTCAAATTGAGCGCCAAATTTAAAAACCAACCAGCCCACAATATCTATTGGACTGCAAATATATCTTATTTCTGAATTTGATTACACCAATCTATGTCATCACAATATATCACCGATCATAATTTTATAGTAGATTCCCCAGTTTCAGGACCAACTGAATTCCAAATTGGAATACCTACAACAAAACCTGGCCAAGGGAAGAACAAGATCCCATTTACAATATATGTATCACCAAATGGATCTTTGAACCATTTGGGAAGTTATGTGTATTCTATCCCAGATGTAAGTATTAAATTACAATTTTCTTTTGCATTGAATCAAATTTAAGTTTTTCAAACGACTAACAACAGCCCAAAGGGAAAGAGGTTTACAGTACTATATTACAAAGCTCTCAAGAGAGTCAAATTGACTTGACTAAGAAAATGTCACATTTGATAGCTAAAAAGTATAACTCTCCATGTTATGCCAATGTAAATGGAGATTTTGAAATGGAGGAATTTACCCCATTAATATCTTCAGTCATCAAGGAAATTGAAGATATATATACCTGTTAAATTGATTAGAGGAACTGCATACATTGGCTTTTTCTTTCCCTCACCCCTCCTGTACAAAATATACACATTAGAAGAACTAGTAGATGGACTGGTGTAGTATATACTGCATACATAAGCTTCTTTTCATATCTACATCATCTCATCTCTCATAAAAAAAAAAAAAAAACTAATTGAATCCATATTATTTCTTCATTTAACGATATTACTAGTATAAAGATGGAAAAGGATAGACCACAAGCTCAGCAAAGGTCTAGAAAGGGGAAGAAGGCATGGAGAAAGAATGTGGATATCTCAGATGTTCAAGAAGGCCTTGAAAAGGCCAGAGAACATAGCAGAGTTTTAGGTGATGAATTTGAAGGTGATGGTGAATTTATTATTGATGATAAAGGTGATGACCGAGTCCTTAAAAAAAACCCATCCAAGAAGTTGAAAAGTCAAGAAATTTTAGAGAAAACATCTAAAGTTCCAGCATTACAAGTTGAAAGAAATAACAAAAAAATTCAAGGTGTAAACAAGAAAGAAGTTGTTAGATTAATGAAAATTTCTGGTAGAGTTCAGGGTACAACTACATCGCAAGCTAGAGTTGAAAAAGATGGTCTCACTAATATGAAATTTGCTGAATTTGATGTATGGGGAACTGGAGATAAAAAAGCAGAAGTCCCAGAGATTTTAGAGAAATTTAGTTCTGCCAGTGTTACAACTGCTAAAGTAGTACCAGAAACTTTGAAACAAGCTCCTATTGCTATTGCAGAGACTAATAAAGATATTAAAGCCGGTAAATCATATAACCCATCATTTGAATCCTGGAAAGCATTATTAAACGAAGAATTTGAAAAGGAATTATCCAATGAGAAAAGGAGAGAAATGTTAAAAGAACACCAAGAAAAAATTAAAAATTTGATCCATACTTTGAAAGACCAAGAAACTGATGATGAATCTGAATCTGATGAAAATGGTGAAGATAATGCTGATAATGAAATTAACAAAGAAGAAGAATCAGAAGAAAATCATGATGATAAAATTTCTTTATCTGTTAATAAGCCAACGCAAAGAAAGATCAAAACTAAAAGTCAAAGAAATAGGGAACGTAAACATAAAGAAAGGGAAGAATTACAAATGAAGTTGAAAGAATTGAAAAGGCAAATTCACGAATTGAACAAATTAGACTTATATCAAGAGGAAGTGGAAACCAAATTATCTAACAAAAAGACTAAATCTGCCAAAGCACCTTCTAAATTGTTTAAATATACTGCAGTTCCAGAACAATTGGAAATCAAATTATCAGATGAATTATCCGATTCCTTAAGAAGATTAAAGCCTGAAGGTAATTTATTGTACGATCAAATGAGAAACTTGCAAAATAGTGGTAAAGTTGAAGCTAGACTTCCTGTTGCCAAGAGAAGAAAGTACACCCCAAAGATCACTGAGAAATGGACATACAAAGATTTCAAATAGCATTATAGTACGTTAATTTAAATATATATTGTAGTATTCAATTTGATTGATAACCCCCTGTTGTAGGCTATTTTATAATTTGTTCTTATTATTCTTTTTGCCAATAGTTTATTCTTGGATCTACATGCTTGTTCGTAATACATTCTATTGTTTGGTATAAACCATATGCTACATGCCAATGGATCAAGACCAATCCCAAGTACCAGTGGAATAACCCTTGAATAATCTTTCTCTGAGAACAAAAAATTGGTTTCTGTTTGCAGACCAGTATTGCTCCAATTGAGGTTGTTCTGTCTTGAAACTTTCTGGAGCAACAGGATCACTTGATTGACCTCTTTTGACACCAGTTAATAAGAAATCTCTTTTCATCATTTTTTCATCAAAAGCATCTAAATTGAATCTATCGTTTTTCCAACCGTTATCCCAATATCTAACAAACTGAGTACCGTGACCGGCGAGACCAAAAAAGGCCGCCATGATGGTCCATGGGAGTAATCCTTCAAATGGAATAGCCATGTTTAGTTGTGGTAGTTAACTTTCAATAAAAAATAAATGTACAGGATTATAAAGAAAATCATTTGATTGGGTTTCAAATTTTGTGTAACATTGTTACCTACAACATACAGGTATTCTGGAAATTTAATCATCGATTAAATATTAGATAAATGATTATTTAAAAGTAGTTTAAATGTATTGTAAATAGATTCAGTTTAATTGAATATGAATTGAAATAAACTAAATTAAGTTGCATTACTCTAATATATAATATAAAAATATATAATATAAAATACTATACGCCTTCCCATAATGTTTTGACAAATTTATCCATTCTAACTTTAACCTTTCTTTGAGAAACACTCCATGGGTGAGTTAACATTTGGCTTGGGGAAGGTCTCTCATTGGGATCCTTTTTCAAACAATATTTAATAAAACTCTTAAAAGCGGTAGACCAATAAATATCTTCACTAGGAATATCTTTCAATTCAGGTTCATATTCTAAAATTAAAGATAATAATTCGATCGGTGCCATAGTACAGAGATCTTGGCCTCCTTGACCTTTTTTTGCAAAATCATCAAATGGGAATTTACAAAGAGCAACTTCTAATAAAGTTAAACCCAACGACCAGATATCACTTGTAACTGAATATGCTTCACCCATGATTCTCTCTGGTGCCATATATCTTTGGGTACCAACAAAAGTGGTAGCCAATGAATCAACAACTTCTCCACTAACACCAAAATCGCATAGTTTAACGTTACCTTCACTATCAAGTAAAATATTTTGAGGTTTAATATCTCTATGAACAATTTTTCTTTGGTGTAAATAATCTAAACCTTGAAGAACTGATTCTGATATTTTCCCAAGAACTTTTTCGTTAATTCGATTTGCAGGATCAATTTCCATTACTCGATGATAAATTGCGTCTAATGACCTGCCACCCATATATTCCATTACAATACCAATCATCAGTTGAGAATCGATTAAAAATGTACCATAATACTTCACAATATAAGCACTATCGCATGAGCGATTATATTGTAATTCTCTAACAATTTGCTTTCTAGTTTCCGGGTTACAATCAGCATTAATCAATTTTAATGCAAAAATCGTAGTTCCGTTCTTCAATTTACATCTCGAAACACTACCCCCATTTCCTTCACCTAATTTATTTAATTCCACTATTTGATTATTTTCAGCTATTTCTTTCCATTCTTCAGGGGTTAAATTTTCAATATTGGATTGTTGAATTTCACTTCCGATTTTTTTTTCGGTGGCGCTTTCAATAGTATCAATATTCTTATAACTATTCAAGCTAGCTGGCGTCAATACATGATTTGCTTTTAAGGGGTCATTATTCGATGAGTTTTCATTTTTTATTGAGATTTCATTAGTTGCTGCTTCACTATTGTACATATTAGTTGGAAGTGGTTTAACTCCATTAATCTTTTGAGCAATATTCAGCTTTTTCATTGGGTCATTATTATCACTTATGTTCACGGCATCACTATATTTATGTTTGGGTTCGGTTTCACTTGAGTCTTCAGATATTGGACTATAAATTGATGATTTACCATTTATTTTAAATGGAATTTTAATATTGGGATTATTATTATTATAAGTATCGTTATTATTATTGCTATTGTTGTTTTTATCATTAGTATTTCTATTAATATTGTTGTTATGATTATTGTTATGATTATTGAGCTTGTTATCTTGAAAATCGTTAGTGTCAATTTTAATGGAACCGTTGGATGATTCTGAATGTGTTTCGTCAGTTTCATAAGAATGAGAACCCTTGATTTGCAGAAAATCTATTGGAGGAGGTTTCCGCTTTGGTGTTTTCCTAGCATTTAATGACAAACTTTCCATTGGTAGGCTTTCAGGAGACTGATTGTCGAGGGCTAAATCGGTATTAGAATTAGTATTAGTATTAGTCACAGTATCACAATTCAAAAACCCTGGCTGCGGTAGCTTCAAAACAGGCTTTTTCGACTTATGATATTGCGGTATATTAAACAAAGCATTTGTGTTCTCCATTGAAATTTTTCAGTTACGTTTGAAATCAGTTGGTATATAATGAACGCTAGAAATTAAAGTGGGAGCTTCTGAGATATATCTTGTGATTTGGTAAAAATTATTTGTCCCCTTAATATAATCTAATGCAATCAAATCTAAAAAAAAAAAGCGCAATATGCAAGTATTAGTAAAGATCAATTGATCCAAATTTGAATTCCATCAAATTCAATGATCTGTATATTCTAAATATCACTGTTTTTCTTAATTGATATTTGAAGAATGAATTTATAATTTAATCATTAACCAAAAAAATTGCCTAAACAAAAATAAGATATTTTGACTATACACGACTGCTTGATATAAACTATATACATTTGGATAAAATGATCTGTTTTCAATTGTGTGTGTGTGTGTGTGTGTGTGTGTGTGTTTATTCGCGTTTCGGTATTTTATCATTAATTTGTAATAATTAGAAAAGGGATGGAACTTACGGACTACGACTCAATAATATAAATTCACCATACTGTGAAATTGAAATTTTGTTATAATATCGAGTGAATTAAAGTTAACTAAATGCAGAGCAACTTGTAGTCTATATATATATATATATATAAAGAAAAAATTGCCATAAAATGACTGAGCTCAATTGTTTTAAAAAATAATATTTTTTTTCTTATTTATTCATTTATTTATTTAGCAAAGACTAACAATGATTCTTTCTTTTAACTTCTTAAGGCATTGCAAAATTGAGCTGATTGCTGAAGTTGTTAACATTTTGTTTTTTCTATCTTTCTTTTTATTCCCTTTTTAATTTTGATTCACCATAAACTTAATTCAGTAAGCGTTCAAACGAATTTGTCCCATTATATATATATATATATAAACGGAATACTATTCCATAACTTGATAAATACAATATACCTATGTTCACTGAAATAATTAAGAGACGAAAATCACTTTTTCTAATATATATTTTAAATAATTATGAAATATCATTTATTATTTTTTTGAGTTTTTATTCATAGACTTCCCCTTAGCTTTTGGTTTACGGTTAACTTGTTTAATTAATTTATCTTTCTTCATATCAACTCCATCTGGGCTAGTATCTTCATCATCATCATCATCTTTCATCGTATCATCTTCTACGACATCTTCATAATCTACTTTTTGCAGCTTAGTTTTACCTCCAACGGAATTACCAGTTTTATAAATGGCTGTAGGATGAGTACTTGAATTATATTTTCTAGTGAATGCACTTTTTGTTTTAGTATTAATCTTGGAAATTGATTTTGCTACTGAACCTCCAACTTCAAGTTCAATCATAGTATCCCAGTCTTCCTTAGTTAAGTAATATGTATCCATAAAATCAATAACTTCTGGTATACCTCCATCTTGCTTTTCGGCAAGAGGGTTAACCAGTTTCTTGGTAAGAAGTGAGAGATAATCCAATCTTAAATCTTTCTTGGATGTGAATGTTCTCAATTTAGTATGGTATTGTAATTCTTGTAATAATCTTTCGTATTTCATGGCTTTAGAATTTTGACCAAGCCAGCCGGCAAAATTAATTCTTTGAGTTATCGAGCCTGCAACTTCCAGACTTGGTTTGACCGAAGACATCACTGCATGGAAAGGTAACAAACTCCATTGTTGTTCACTTGATCTAATTAATGAATTTATTGAATCAGATATAGAAATATCATCTGCAGCTTGGGCAACTTTACGTAAATGGTCCTTTGGTGATACGACGTCAGATGGTCTTGTATACAAATAGTTTTCTTGAATCATCAATGGTGTAAAATCAATGTCATTGAAGTACAAATTAATTTTATCGTTTAAAGTGTGCTTTGACAGTGGATTATAAATTTGACCATTTAAGAATTTACTAGTGATATCAAAAGGTTTGAGAATAGTTTCTTTTTTCCAAGCTTCTGAAACATCCTTTGTTTGTTCATGACCAATTGTTTTTTGTGTTTTCGAAACCGTTGATATAAGATTAATCATCTGCCTAATGTCATTATTAGTGGCACTAACTAATTGGCCAATGACAGTCGGATCTAATTTCACTTTTTCTCTATGAGCAATTGTCATTAATCTTGCCTTAACTTCATTTTCTGAAGGTCTTCTGAAAGCTAAATCATAAGTTACTTTATCAAAAGTTCTCATTTTAGGTAATGATTTATCATTACAAATTAAAATTATTGGCATTTTGGTGATTCTGCAGAATTGTGATAATGCACCAGCCCCACCATGATCTCCACTAGACATCCCATCAACTTCATCCATTATGAGACAAAATCTTTTAGCATTAGTACTCACCTCTTTATCATTTTGATGTTGGAAAAACCCCATAACTGATGTATTATTTAGAACTGATTTGATATTAGAATTTAATAGCGATTTTGATCTAACATCAGATGCATTTTTTTCGAGAACGTCGAATCCTAAATCTTTAGCAATTAAATGAGCAGCTGAAGTCTTCCCTATCCCCGGTGGCCCACTAATCAAACAAGCTCTATAAATACCACTCCCATCTTTACCAGGTTTTTTAAAATCATGTTTGGCATTTTCAAACCAATCATTGAGCCACGATTTCAATTTCTGTATTTGTCCTTTATTACCACATAGTTGACTAATATCTTTTGGTGCATGCTTGACTGTCCATAATAAATCAGCATCGGTAATTATTTTTGATGGTTCAGCTTGAGTAACGTTATTTGATGCTTCCTTTTGTTTTCCAAGTTTGATCTTTTTCGCTTCTTGTGCTGCTTGCTTTTCTTCTTTTTCAACTTGTTCAAGGATTTTCCTTTCTTCTTCTTCTCTTTTTTCTTTAGCTTTCAATGCTGCGTCACTATCTCCACCGTCTGCTGGCATACTTTTCAATAATAATATGAATCCATCTTCATCAATTGCTTTTATCTTATTTTTCTTAATCTTTTCCACTTTAGAAGGTCCAGCATCATCTCCAAGAACCACCAAACTAGTTTTCCCCAGAATTGCCTTGGTCACTTTAGCGCCATATCTTTTAGCTAAGTTCTCAGAAGCATCACGATCCAAATTAGGTAAAACACCAGTGAAAACAATGGTTAATCCTCCAAGACAATTTGGTTTGGCCTCTGGTATGTCCGGGACACTTGAATTTGATGATGTGGTTGTAGATGCTGCTTTTTTGAAAAACATGGCTTTCCCACTAGTTTCCTTGTCAATTTCTGGCAATTTTGCATCTGGAATGGTAGCCAATATTTCTTCAATTGATTTCTCTGAAGCATTAATATTGGTATTATGTGATTTTGGAATTGAAGGTGGTGTATTAGTTTTAGCAGGAACCTTCTTCGTTGCATTTTTATTTGATGAACCAGTATTTGATGAAATTTTAGGACGTTTACTTTTTTGAATTTCCTTTTGCTCATCAAATTCAACATCAAGATCATCATCAAAATCATCATCGTCAAAATCGTCCAAATCCATAATTTCTACACTTTTATCCTTAGCATTCTCATCAGATGACGAGTCTACGACATAAACCGGTTCTGTATTCAGTCGCGAACTTCTTGTGTTTGGCTTAGATGTCTTTTTTTGGTCCTCATGATTATTGTCGCTTAAGTTGGTTATCTTTCTTTTTTTCAAAGGTTGTTCATCACTGGGGGGTTTCCTTGGTGACTGTAATGTTAGTATGTAAATATCAAGATGAAATATCAATATATACTCACTTTTTTATTATTGTTATTGTTATTATTCTTGGACTGAAAGAATGCAGATATATCCATCCCATTTTTGCCCATTTTCCTTTTTTTTGTCAGAAGGGTGTGAGGAAACGGTTTTACAAATGATTTTCAATATTTTTCTAATTTAATATTTGGAACGCGACGTTTGCTTGATAATTTAATAGAGTGAAATAAAATAAATCAAATAATTTAAGAAATATATAGAGAATGTACCAAAGATTAATAAAAAAATTAAATTAGGAAAAAAAAAGAAAAAATTTAAAAATTTAAAGAGAAGAACCTTGTTACCAACGTGAGAATTGAACAGTAAGGTTCTAGTATATACGTAGATTTATATATTATGCTATTTATTGCCTCCAGATTCTTTTTCTAAAAATTCTGTCCAAAGAGATACAAAGCTTTGTCTACCCCCTCCTGAGTTTATACTTTCAGATCTCTGATTATGACTTAAACCGGCTGCAATTTTTTTCAGTTCATCCCAGTCTAAAAGAGCACTTACCAATTGTAAAGCTTCAAATTTCTTTGGATCTCCACGTGGGAATTGTAAAAAACTTATAACCACATTTGAAATAAGTTCTTTATCAATTGTATTATTCAGCGATCCTGATTGTTGTTTTAACATTGTTAAAGATTTGGTTAAGTGTTCATTTAGTATGACTGCTTCATGTCTTAATTTACCAATTATCAATTGCTTATTATTAATTTCATTTTCTAATTCAGGGATTTTAGATAATCGAGTTTCAAATTTTTCAATTAAAGACTCTTTTGTTAATAATTTTTCATTTAATTGGTCCAAATCAGTTGAAATTTTTTCTTTTTCATCTGCTAATGTTTGTAATTGGGAATTATAGTTTGATTTTGTAGAATTAATTTCTACTTCTTTTTCATTAATTAAATCATTGGCATCATTAAGTTTATTCTTTAAATCGGTAATTTCAAATTCCAAAGTTTTAATTATTTCTTTATATTCTTCAATGGTTAAAGTAGTATTTTTGGCCTCCATTTTCAACTCATCAATTACTAATTGTAAATCGCGGACTTCTGTATTAAGTTCATTAACCTTTTTATTTAATCGAGCATTTGCATTCTCTAAATTATATTTTTCATCCAGTAATGAATCATCTTTACTTTGAAATTCTCGACGAAGTTGAGTTAACTGTTGACTCAATCGATCGCATTCACTATTAAGAGAAATGGTGTCTTTCTTTAATTCATTGTTACTAGATTCTAATTCTTTATTTTTCATTAAAAGTTCCTCTTTTTCTTTGGTGCTCTGTTCCAAATTAGCTTTAGTTTCTTCAAGCTCCACTTGTGATTCCTTCATTTTACTAAATACTGATTTCATAGACCCTAATTTACTAAGTAAATTGTCATAGGCAGATTGTATTTTTTCTCTTTCAACTTCAGATTCTTTAAATTTGGTTTCCCAATCGATATCTTCATTTGAACTAAATTTAGAATCATCTTGCGGATGCTTTTGCTCTTCATCATCTATCGCTGTCACAACATCCAGATTATCAGCAGCATTTGAGCTGTTTTCCTCTTTAGAGCAATTATCAACTGGATCTTGTATATTTTTATCATTCAAAGAAGCTTTCACTTCTTCAGAACCATTTTTACTGCCTGACTTTCTCTTGTTTTTACCCATTTCAGCATTTAAATAATTACACGTTCGATGTTTTCAAATTTAGCTTCTGCACATAACCATTTAGTGAGATCGACCATATGAAGGAAATTCAAAAATATGAAAATGATTGGTATCTTAAAATGAAAAAGAGATTAAAATATATTGGAGTAGTACTAATTGATTTCCAATATAGTTAGAATTGAGGTAATGCTAGGATAAAGAGGAAATATAAGAATTTAATAAAGAAGAATAAAAATAAAAATAATCAAAAGAGGTTAGAGATACATCAAACATTTGGATGTTGAACGTAACATTAAACGTTTATATTACTATCATGTTATACACACTGTAACAAAATAAGTACAGCAAAGGAAGCTTTACCTAGCCTCTCCCAAATACTTTAAATAATATATGTATTATTATATCTTAAATTGAGTTGGTTTAGATGTTAGATGGGTACAACATGATTCTGACAGAAGCACCGAAAGTCTTGGTTGGCAAGTTCTTCTTGAAGTTAGCTCTGACAAGACCGTTGTTACCGTGAGTTCTGGTGATCTTACCCCAGATAACTCTAATCTTGGAACCTCTGATTTCCTTGGAAGCACGGTAGACGTAAGCAATTCTCTTACCTAAGTAGAACTTGGCGTCCTTTGGAGAGACAACATTTTCAATTTGAATCAAAGAAACGTTAGGGTTGGTAACGTGCTTGGAACGTTGGTATGACAAGTGCTTACCTTTAACGTATACTATAATGTTAGTAAATGAATTAAATTCAAAAAAAATTTAAAATGTTGGAAAATTGCATCGACAAGACCGATGTCCAAATATTTTTCACTAGTTAAAGAGAAGGGGCAAAGTTGAGTAAATATGTGAAAATATATTGATACCAGTATAGTTGTATTCCAATCATAATAACTGATTGGAATTCAAATAATTCATAAGCTTGAATTAAGTTTTTCATAGTTTACCAATATTCTTGTTGAAGACTATTTCACCCCCCAAGCCTAGTGGCAAAGATAAGTATCGGTAAGAATTTGTACAACTCAAAGCACCCTTTTAGTGTTTCCTCTTTTCTAATGAGATATATTGAACTTAGTTTGATCGATTCCACGTTGGTTTAACATACATCTGTGTGATTCAGCCATTGTTGCTTATGTTTCTGTTGGAGTATCAGAAATTTAAAAGTTCGAAATTTTTTTTTGTAAGAGTGAGAGAGACAGTATACAGTTTTACAAAAAAAGAAAAACCACCATTGGTTAAGTATGGGTGTACGGGTTAAATGCTTGAAAATCTAACTTACACAAAATTGCGCTTTGCAAGTGCGAGGGCAGTTAAAAGTATTATTGCACGTGCGCGCCCTGATTCTATACACGTGAGTTAGCCCTAAGGCTTGAACTATGGTGGTGCATATAATTGTTCAAGGTGGAGCGCAGTTAGAGTATATTTGGATACAAATATCTACTTTTGTAGATATTACACAAACATCCTTTTCACTACAATTTGCAAAAATGCTAGTCATTAGGGTTCAAGAAATTAAAATCGGATTTTCAAATGTCTAATTCCCTTTTTTTTTTTTAATTTCCTTTGAGTATCTCTTTTTACTATATAAATATAACATTAGTTGTGGTAGTAAGAAACAATTTTTGAAATGAGTACGCTAAAATTTAAAGTAATATAATTATTTACTATCAACAGACGCATAAATTTTCGACTTTTCGTTTATAAGTTAAGTTAAGTTCAATTAAGCTATATTATATATATTATTTTTATCAGTTGTTAAAAAATTTCAAATTTTAATCTCAGTTTCATTTTCTTTCTTTGAAAGATTAAATCTCCAATGATTTGCAGTTCCATGATCATATTTAGACAGTCTTAAAGATCCAGACGGACAATTACGAGTAGATAAATCGGCCAAGCTAGCTAAACTTAAGAATGCGTCTTGGCTAATAGAACCATCATCATAATTAACATTATCAAACCATCTAGTTTCCCATTTTAAGCCAGCTTCATTCTCACTTTTCCTTAATTCTCTTTGTTCATTTTCAATCAAAGATTTTTCTTGGGTAATTAAATCATAATCTGCTTTTCTAATTGCTTCAGCAACTTTGAACCAAGCTTTCCTAGATTCAAGTTTATGTTGCTCTTCAATTGGCTTCACGATTAAGGATTCCGGGATTTTCTTTTGAGCATCATAAAATAATTCATCATTTTTGGAAGATGGAGTATGAGAACCTTTAGCTATATAAGATTTACCTGACCATTGTCCAGAGATAGTAACTTTAGCTTTATCTTTAGAAGATGAAGAGAACATATCACGATATATACGGGCCTTAAAAGAGTTTTTCTTTCCCAGGAAATAACCTCTGCCAGAATAATCAATAGTAGTATAATAGCCAGTAGAACTTTGAATGTAACTGGTGCCTTCTAATTCTACAAATGGAGATGCAGTGA
Organism: Kurtzmaniella cleridarum; assembly: GCA_030573815.1. Taxonomy (NCBI): domain Eukaryota; kingdom Fungi; phylum Ascomycota; class Pichiomycetes; order Serinales; family Debaryomycetaceae; genus Kurtzmaniella; species Kurtzmaniella cleridarum. Next base: position 32,528 of record JAJMDQ010000046.1, on the reverse strand, counting down.
TCATACCTTCAATATGAAGAGGAGGTAATGTTATCAAATAGGATTCATTTAAACCTTTAAATTCAAGAATTGCATGTCCATATTGTTTAATTGAAATAGTACCAGTAGTAGTCATTGTAGCTTTAATTCCATTATAACCTTGGAGTTGAATATGATTTTTTTCATTGGTGATTGCATATGCTGTAACAGGTGGGTGATGAGAAACTTGCTCTGATATTAATTCTGTAACTCCAATATTCCCTTTAGGGGATTTATCATCCCATTTACCAACGAAAACTTCACCAAGGAATGGATTAAGTGGTTTTTTTTCAGAACCCATAGATTCATTTCTCAGACAATATTGAGAGCGTAAAGTGGAGATAAACCACTTTGTTACCGCAATCATTCTCTTTAAAGCATATAACTCTTTTTCGTCATTATCAGCTCCTTCATCTGGCAATAAAAATGTTGGTTCTACGAGTAAATCAGGATGCTCCGCCCAATATTGAGAATATTCCACCAAAGAGACAGGGGATAAGATGAATGAAGGCGCAGTTAAGGATGATAAGTCACCATTGAAAGATGCAATGGACTTAAGAAATGAAGTCCAGGAACTAGACAGAGCAATCGACATCTCAAGCTAATAGTTTTGATAGCTAATGAACAAACTTATGCCGAAATCTCCCGACTGTATACACACACATACCCATAAATATATGTATATATATATAATATTATGCACACCGGCATATCTTTATTTTTTTTGCATACTTGGATTGTCGCTAAATAACAACTAAAATAATAATAATAATAATAATAATTATAATCATAAAATACATATATATATATATATTACATTTTAATTACTGATAATATATGATTGCATCAGCACTTGTTACAACTCACTTCAAATTTTATTTACTCTTTATATTTGATTCCATATGTTATATTTGGTTTGGTTGTATCATATATGGTTTATGTTTAAATGGCTTTTAGGAATGCTTGTCTTTTTTGAAAAAGAAAAATTATTTATTCGGCCTTTAATCTTTTTATAGTAATTTTTTCAGACTTTGTAAAATTCACAATAAATTTAATCTGATTCACTTTAGCAGGCAATTACATGTATCAATATTTAATTTGGTATGCTCGCCATTTTAATCATAAAAATACAATATGCTAACAATATGCTACTTTGATTTAATTTATAAAAACCAACTAAAGTTCTTTCTAATAGTAAAAATCTTTTAAATATTAATGGAAATGTGGTTATTAAGAATACTTATATTAATATCTTTATTAACTAATGGCTTCCATGTATTGGGGCAATTAATTACATTACCTATTGAAGTAAATTGTTCAATTAATGCCGATATATTTGAACCATTCACTAAAACAAATACTAAAATTTTTAAATTTGATGAAATATCTGATCTTTATAATAAGCAACATTTATTGAATGATAAAAATTCTATATTCAAATTTAAGTCTGAAAACTTAACAATATATTATGATTTTAAAGAAAAATCTTGGTTTGAACATAAATTTAGTTCTACATCCAAAGTCAAGACCCAAGCGTATGGCAAATTGATTCCAGTTTCAAGATGCTTCCAATCACAAGGTAAAACTAGTACTGGAAGTTTTAGCTCAAGTTATGGAATAGCATTATCCATTAAAAATTCAGGTTCTTTAGGTGGGAAGCTAGATGTGGCAGATTTTAGTGCCACCGCTTCTTTAGGCTTAGATGCACAACCTTTTGTTACGTATAGTGGCTCTTTTACTTGCAATGTGGGGAACGGAATGATAGGTCAAATGTTTATTCAACCTATATTACTTACAACTCCTTCAGCTCAATTTAGAAAAATTAAATTTAGTAAAGGCTTAGTCTATACTGATGATAAGATTTCCAGTTTGCCCCCATTAACATTTTTCACCAATATGATTCCAAATCATTTCTGTATTACCGATTTTGATATGGGGAATATGAAATGTAATGATAGAATTGCAGATGCCTTCAATCCAATGGAAATATCATTGACTTGAAAAAAAACAATAAAAAGCAAAAAACAAAAAACAAACAAAGGGAACTCAAAAACCTTAAATATATCTATATTAGTTTATGCACAGATGTTAGAGAATTAGGCCAAATGAGGCCAATTGGACTAATTTGGCCAATTAATTTTTCCATAAAAGTTGTTGCAAAATGATAAATCTATATCTTGATATAGATTTTTTTTTTATCCAAGATATGAACAATACCCGTTAAAATCAACCCATATACGGCGAGAATGACAAATGCAACACTATCGTTAACATCCAAAGTGTTTATAGTCATATTAACTAACCCAGTACCAAGATTTGCAAGCAAAAAGCAAAAAAGACCATTATTATTTATAGCTTCAAGGATAGGCGAACTAACCTCATCAGTTATTCCTAATAATCTGGCTCCTATGAATTCATCTGCAATATCATAAATCATTAAACAGAAAGCATTGAAAGATACTACCCATAAAACATAGGTGAAATTAGCAAGTCGTCTTGAAACAGGGTAAAAAAAGGGTGATTGATTCACGTACCAAAAAAATGTTTGATAGAAAATAGTACTAATAAATAAACCTTGAATGGAACTAACAGTAAAGAATGATTTTTTCAGTTTTTTCTTATTTTGTAAATCACGAATATTTTTCGAGCGAGGCATCAAAATCAAATTATATGGAGTTTCAACTCCAGTTAATACAAAAGAACCAAACGATTGACCAAATATGAATATACTTAAATATCCAATAAATGAGCAAAGACCTTCTTTATTCATAGTTACTAAGGAGTTCATTCTATTATCTCCGGCCAAAACATATTTTAATAAGTCTGTTTTATTAAGTACAAGTTCATAAATGGTAGATATACCGAAAGCCACCAAAAATCTAGGGAAAAACTGCAAGATTGGATCTAAAATGGCAATTATAATAGGAAGAAAACCCAAGGTGAAGAAAAAATTCCAATGTAAGCCATATTCAGTTACATGCTCTTGATATTCCAAACCTTTAACACTAACAAGACGAATGATTCCTAAAACCAATATTGGTAGAGCTTTTAATGAATTAGACCAAAGCAATCGTAAGTACGATTTGACCAGGAAACTATAATTCCGAGTATACAGTTTTTTAATAAGAGATCTTGCATTGACAAGACCCATTGAAAACACAAAAGATCCAACTCCTAAATCCATAAGTGAAGTGCCCCATGTTTCAACTTTAGCAAATCTTCTTGGGAAGATTGGGAAATCAACTGCCAAAATGGAAAAATTAGTAATTATAATCATCAGTGCTCTATAAACAGTAAGAAACGTTTTCCTAGGGAGAATCGATTGATTATTGCTTAACTTAGGTTTCTTCTTATTTGTATTTTTCATAGTTTGCTTACTGGATAGTATTAGCAATAAAAGCCCGGGGATTCCAATTATTAAATATAAAGTTTTTATCTGTCCACTGTATAATGTAATTGAAAGTAAAATGGTAAGCGCATTAATAGAATAATCGATAATAAATGGTACGTCTTTTAATTGCTTTCGAGTCAATTGATAAAGTAAGAAGGAAAATAAAGATATCCCAGTAACGAGATTAATTTCAGACACTGGGCCCCCTATTAAATCGGAAACAAACTGCTCCTTTCTTTCCTTTAAAGATGACATATCACTGTTCATTTAAAAAAAAAAAAGGTAATTAATCAAGCAATTAAACAAATATCTCGTGTAACTATGCAACAGATAATTGTTTTTATTTTTTTTAACTTGACAAATAGTTTAATTTTCGTTGTTGTTTGTAGTTTTTTTGTATTTTTTTTTGGTAATTTTGCGGTAATTTTTCAATAAGTTTTACAGTAATTTTTAGTCGTTTTTCAATAGTTTTTTAGAGAGAGTGTGTTTTACTATTTTCCAGTGGTTTTTCTATTTTCCAGTGGCTTTTCTATTTTCCAGTAGTTTTTCTAGTTTCGTTGTCGTTTTGTTGTCGTAGAATTGCCGTTTGATAATTTTTGATTTGTTTGTAGTCGTTTCTAGTTGTTTCCAGTTGTTCAGTCGTTCAATTGTCTAATTATGCGATTAGCCCAATAATTCTATTTCAATAAATTTGTTGTGGAATCAGTTATGGCGCGAAATTTAATAGCATAAACCAGCATTTCGCAAATATCAATTAATTAACTATTCCTGAATGTATAATATATATACACATATATATTTTATATTTTTTTTTACCTTCTATTGAGATTTGAGAGTGTGTTATAAATTTTGATTATTTTTTATCGTCTTTGCCAAAAGTAAAATGGATGGAGATAAGTTCAACGGTTCTCCTCATTCGTCATTGAACATACCGCTGTCGCCAGTGACATCTGAAGCTGAGTCAATGATTAATATTACTCCATGTACGTCTCCTACTCCAGATGATGATTTGGTAGTCTACACTGATTCTGAAAGAGCATCGGAAGATTCCTTCCCTCCTCCATCTACTTTAACACCTTCTAAACTTTCACCGACTTCTTCAGATGGTTATTCTTCCGGTTCCACAAAGAAAACCCGTTCTAAAATGAGGACTTCTCGTCGAAATTCCGGTGACTCAACTCCTTCCCCACATCCTAAAAGGAGAATTCGTAGAAAATCTACAAAATCGGACCTGAGTGAAAAATCACATAAATCTACAATAAAAACTGCAAATTTACTTGGGTCAGAATATCCTATAGGTGCTGGGTATACTGTTACTCCAGCTACTGGTAAAATATTCAGAAATTTATTGATTCTTGAACAATCTTTAAGAGAACAAGTTGCCCAACAAAAAGCATTAAGAAGAAAATATGTTACTTTCTTAGCTATTTTATGCTCACTCATTGCATCCATCTCACACCACCTTTTTATTGTAGATTCATCAAAGTCTGTTGATGGTGCATTCAGAGTTGTTTTACAATTCGTACTTTTAGCATTATTGGTAACAATTCTGTTGTATCATTTATCCGGTGAGTATCAAAGAACTATTGTGGTTCCACGTAAATTTTTGTCATCTACAAACAAAGGATTGAGACAAATAAATGTCAGATTGGTTAAAATTAAAACTTCTTATGTTGACGAATTTGTTGAAATATTAAGAGAGTTCATTCTTTTTTTATCAACTATATGTCTTCGTTTCCTTCACAGTATTTATCCATCAATGATTGGAAATAAATATTCTAAAATGGAGGTTTTCCTAGTTTCCTGCCAACTGCAATGCCAACCTAGAATAGGTTTAACCGATGTAAAATTAGCATTAAACGCCAGAGTATTTAGCACAGATGTCAGAGAAGGTTGGGAACTTTATAGGTCCGAATTTTGGTTAGAAGAAGGGGTCAGAAGACGGCAGAGAATGATGAGTTTTGTAAACGGTGAAGAAGTTAAAAGGGACAAAAAAGAGCGCAAGGTCAAAAAAAAAACCGGTAGCCCGGCAGCAAAACTTAGTCAACGAAATTTAGAACAATTCACCAATAATCTTGAGTTGAATAAATAAGTATCATTAAATTAAGCGTGCTTTTGAACTTCAATGAATGCATATACGCTGGACGTATATTTATATACACACACATACAAACATACATACATACATATACATATATATATATATATATATATATAACAATCATAATTATAATATTAATAGTCTTAAGATTCTTATTTAGTTAACTTATCATATATCTTTTGGGCGCAAATATTACCAAAAACTACACATTCAAGTAGCGAACTTCCACCCAATCTGTTAGCTCCATGAACACCACCACTAGCCTCCCCAACAGCATACAAGTTATTAACAACTTTACCTGATTGATCAAGCACTTGTGTGTCAGAATTAATTTCAATTCCACCCATTGAAAAATGAAGTAAAGGAGTAACTAATCCATAATAAAGTTGCGTTTCATCATTAACAATTTGAAAAGGATTCCCAAAATTCTTTCTTTCCAACGGATCTTTTGCTCCTTGCGTATAACTATCATAATTGTTGAAAGTTTCTAGAATTGTTTCATCGCTACAAGAAGGATCAAGACTTTTGAGCAATGCTTTTAATTCGCCAAAATTTGATTTAAACATTAATTTCTGTGACATGTAAAATCCAATATGAGTACTAGCTTTAGAGAAATCTTCAGCTGATACTACAATGACTGCTGCAGTCTCCGGATTTATTCCTTTGGTGTTGCCGGGGCATTGACAATGAGAAAAAACTTGTTCGCTTACAACGTCTCGTGTATCGAGCTCATTGACAAACCGTTTACCTTTGGGAGATAAAAGAATACCTCCTATTCCTCTTAGTAATTCACCACAAAGAAACTTAAATTTAGAGTCGGGATTACTCAAATTAATAAATCCTGTTGGATGAATTTGAGTCTTGTCCATATGAATTAAACTGGCATTAACATCTCTTAGAGATATTTTCTGTCCATCACCTGTAGTTTGAACTCCATTTGTCAGTGGTAGATTAGTTAGTTGAGGACTAAATTTGGAAAGAAGGGAATTATTACCATCAAAATCTGCAGAAAAACCACCTGTAGCTATAACAACACTATTCCCATAAATTTTTTCGGGATCCTTATTTTCAGATTTATATTCAATTCCTACAACATCTCCTTTATCAACTATAAGCCCCACCATAGAACTATTGTAATATACTGTCAATTGATCAGAATTATCATATTTAAGAATTTGATTAGATAATGCGGATATTATTGATATACCTGGAGGTAAACTCCCTTTACCCCTATGAGTTCTAGGATACGAATGACCACCCAATTGAGAAACAACTGATAAGTCAATTCCGATGCCTCCAGAATCTTTGCTTTTAGTTAACCACTCAATGGCGTTATTGGAATTCTCTGCCAATAAGTTAACTAGTTCAACTTTCAGTAAACCTTTACCTGATTTAATTGTATCATTTATAAATGCTTTCACTGTATCTTTAGAAGGTACTTGAAACTTGGTGGGAACTCCATTAATACCAGAAGAAGCCTTAGCAGAATTACCACCAAACTTCGCCGCTTTTTCAATCAAGATAACTGGAATTCCTCTATTAAGCAATTGAAGTGAAGTTGTTAAACCTGCTAATCCAGTTCCTACAACTATTGTTGGAGATGTCATCATTGTGTCAGATTTTGAATAGGAATCGATCTTTTGATAAAAGTTAGAAATGTATGGTATCACGATTCCAAGTATACAACCACAAATCAAAGCTATTAATGATAAACTTTTTAGTTGCAAAATCTTGAAATATTTGAGAGACTGTAAATGAATGATTAATCTTTTTTATTGTTCTTTCCTTTCAAGATTGAGTGTGTATGTGTGGGGAAAAGGAAGAAAAAAGAAACTAAAATTAAAGTATCTAGTACCCAATTGATTGCGATTCCTTATCAATTTATGTGTAAACAGTTTCATACAAATGGCGTGACAATGGTTGCAACAACTTATGATGTGTGCATTAAAGGGAGCTTTTATTTTTTTTTTAATTATACTTTTTCTGCTATTTTTGAGCTTTTTTTATTTTATTTTTATTTTTTTTTGGTGGTAGTGTATACAGTTATAATATTTGGTATTCGAAAAGTCATCAATTTTTTTTTGGTGAAAACTGATTACAATTATAATTTGATAAACATTCATAAGAAAATGCTTCATTCAAACCCAATTATATCGCCCAATACTGCAAATCGATCGTTCAAGTTTGAACCTTTTTTGAAAAAAGAGTATAACTTGACTTTATTCCCAGATAGACCCATTTGTCCACTTTATAATCCTCTGAACCCTAACTCTTGCCCCAATGGGACCAATTGCCCAAACAAACATGTCCCAGCCATGTATTCAAATAAAATTGTATGCAAACATTGGTTAAGAGGTTTATGTAAGAAGAATGACCATTGTGAGTTTTTACATGAGTACAATTTGCGTAAAATGCCAGAATGTCTTTTTTATTCCAAGAATGGATTCTGTACTCAAACGCCAGAATGTTTATATTTGCATGTTGATCCTCAACTGAAAATTCCTGAATGTATGGATTATGAAAGAGGTTTCTGCCCCGATGGACCTAAATGCCAAAGAAGGCATATCCGTAAGATCATGTGCCCATTATGGCTAACAGGATTTTGTCCCAAGGGTTATGAATGTGATTATAGTCATCCTAGATTTGAGCATATAACAGATAGATTAAGAATCGAGCCGGACGAGAAATTAGAGGAGACGAAAAAATCTGAGGTACATAATACTGAAGAATCTGATAAAGATAAGAGACATAGTGATGAAGATGAATCTGTTTCGAAAAAAAGGAAGATAGCATAGGTCTGGTACCATTAATAATCAGCAAATGTATACTAGTTACAATATATAGAAATGTACATCAAAGATTTGAGGATTAATGTATTTATAATCTATATTCTAAAACTTCTAATTTTCCTTCTTTCTAATGGGGTTAAAACCCAATTGATACCAAGGAACTCTTCATCTTCAGGGTCTTCTAAATTATTTCTAGCTTGTTCTCCATTTTCTGATTTATCCACTTCAATGGTTAACTTACTAGTTTTCAAACTGATTTCATATTCATCATCATCCATACCCAATAATAACACTATTTGAGTGACTCGGATGAATTTTTCCCTTAATTCATAATTATCATTACAAACTTCATTGATGAAAAATGATAAATCTTTTTCCAATTTAAGAGCTCCAAGTTCATTAGTCTTATATTTTTCGAGTACTTGGAAAAGTTTCTTTTCAATTAAGTTTGTTAAATTGACAATGACTAATCTTAACAATTTCGTTAAATTCTTTTTATGTAATGTTTGCTTATATGGTTGAATCAAGGTGGCCCAATTGGTCGATAACTTATGCATCGTTGTTGTATCATTCAATGACGATGATGAATATAACGTATAAACTGAAGAATCTGGTAAAAATTCATTCACCAATCGTGCTAATGACAGTTTAATAGCTTGATTATATAAAACAATAATATTTTCTTGTATAATTTTATTAGTAGTATTATTAAATGGAAGTATAAAACTTTCATTTATAATCAGTTCAATCATCTGTTTATCATTACTAAATGGGAAACGAATCCCAAGATGATCACCTTGAACATTTTGACAAATCTTATTAAAATAATCTTGACCCATTGCTATAGAATTAAGTAAAATAATGAAATGATAAAATTTTGTATTTTGTTGGCTTGTACTAACAACACTTTGCACTCCTGAACCAACAACAGAACCTAATGCTGAAGATGCTGCACCTTTCAAAAACCCAATTCCACCAACTGAAACAGGTTCAGGCCCTGGAGTACCTGAACGAGAATTTTGAGAAGGTGTTGTAGCACCCATTTCATTATTATTTGAGATAAGCAGTAATATTGAATTATATCTAGGTTGATTATCTTTCAAGCCTTTCATAAAATAACCAGCTATAAGATCATTTAAAACAATCTTGTAACTTTCTGATATAAAATGTTTAACAATGTTTAATTGAGTGGTATCAATGGTACTTCTGAGAGTAGTATTTAATACCAATGTGACATCTTCAATGACTGAAGAGCATGGTGGTTGATCCAGATTTAAGCTCATAGCTGATATATGAAGAAAAGTTTCTAAGTTTGGTATTTCTTCTATACTTATTGCCTTTTCTAAAGAACGCCGGAAATAATACAAAAACATTTTTTCATAAGCTGGGGAGTATTTTTGGCGAATCTTAGTTGAAAATTGAGACGATTCAATAACTTGAGGAATTTTCAATGGTTCACTGATGATTTCATCTTGAGATTCTGCCAAATATTTATCAGTAATAAATTTACAATATAACCCCCAATAATGGAAAATTGAAGTAAATTCTTCCATCAAATCACCCACAGTTACTACTGAAACTAATTCTGTATCTTCTTGAGAATCATCTGTAATGATAATTGAAGAATCTTTATTAAATTCTTGGAATCTTCTTTCTAATAAGGGGAATTGATACAATTTTATATCTAAAAGTAATTTATCTATTCGTCTCATATCATAGAAGGTATCACCCAATAAACCTATTTGTGAGTCAATTTCACTTTGAATCTCAGATATTACAAACCTAAGAGCTTGTGGATACGTTTTCCCATAATATTTTTTAATCATTGGTCCATGTTGTGAAAGCATCATGGAGATACTTTCGAAAAACTGCAGAGTAACGGTGGAATATATTCCAACTTGAGAGTCTCCAGCTTTATTAAGAGTATTTATTAGATTTCTCAGAGTATCTGCGATAACCAGGCAAATAAATTTAGAATAACATCGTAAACCGGTTTCTTCACAATTTATTAATGGGAAAAGTTGGAAATATTTTGTAATATTGGCCAAGTTGCGAGTTTTCGAAGCATCTTCAAAACACAAGACAAATTCTTTACATAATTGTTCTTGCCATTTTTCCAAAATTACATCGGGGAGTTCAGGTATATCAGTGGAAGGTATTGCCACTGAAGCATATTCCCCTTTTATCAAATCAGGTGAAATTTCTGAATAAATAGTGTTAATACATTGAGCAGCAGTTATATTATCATTATGTTCTAATGCATAAAAGGCCTTATTTATCATATTTTTCAATTTTTGAATATCTTGAACAAATTTTAGCGTAGTGTTTACTTTGTGAATTTCTAAATCGAGAGTTTTAATTTTATAAGTCAATGTATGACTTACATCATTAGCGGAAGAAAATAATTGAGATAATTGACTAGATATGTTGGTAACATTAGACAATCTAGCTCTATTTAATTCGATGTTTGAAATTTCTGATTGTAATTTTCTCAGATCATTGATGATTTTATGATTCAAAGTCTTGTCAATATTATTGGTGGTATCATTGATCTCATTTATAATATCATTCAATTCACTTAAACACGTAGCATTTTGGAATTGGGTCTTTATATGAGTGACTTTCTCTGGGAAATCTATCACACCTAGGCTTGAATTCTTCAAAATGTTGTACTGGGTAGACATGAGTCCCAGAGGCTTTTGCTGGAATTGATGTGCAAATAATTTGAAAGGTGGACAAAGAGTATATGATTCTTTTTTAAAAAAAATGAAATAATAATGAAATAGTAATAATATAAATAAATAAAATTTAAAAAATAAAATAAATTATCAGAGAAAGTCTACGAATGAGATTAAAAAAAAAAAAAAAAATTGGGCCTAAAAAGAATTGGCTAATTAGCTATGTCTTAAACATTTCTATCTATGTATCAATTTTTCTTGAATTTTTTCTTTGCAGGTTCAGGATTTTTGTTCTCTTGAGTATTTTCCTTTTTGAAAGCAGCAGATCTTTTAGTAATTCTTGGTTTTTTGGCTTTATTACCTTTCAATCCTTTTATACCACTAATTTTTTGACCTTTAACTGCTCTAGCACCTTCCAATACGATTTTTTTGGATTTACCAGCAGTAGATCTATCAGCTTTACCCAACACAGTTTGAGCTCTTCCCAATTTAGTCTTTTGTTGTTCAGTTAAATTCAAAGCCTTTTTAGATGCATGTTGTTTCTTGAGGTTATCAAAATGATTTGGAGAAAGAATCGAAGGCTTTGCATTTTTCTTAGCCCTACTAATACGTAATTTTCTACCCTTTTTAGAATCACCTGTATAAGTTATAGGTTTATCGTTAAGTAAAAGTGCCTTATTCACTGATAAGGTATCTTTAAATTGAATCAAGGCAAATCCTTTCCCAACATTAGTTTTCGAATCTCTAACAATTCTGACTGATTCAACATCATTATCAGTTTTAGATTGGAAATATCTCCATAAGTTTTCTTCTTTTTCTTCAAAATCCAAATTACCAACAAAAATGGTTTTCCTAGTATCTTTTGGTGCTGGATGAGCAACATGATCGGTACGTAAATGATTTTCTTCAAAAATAGTAGCATTTAACAGTTTAGCTGCCTTTAAAGATGCATCCTTTTCTTTGAAAACAACATAGGCATTGACGGTATCTCTAGTGTTATGTAAAGCTCTCTTGGCATAGGCAAATTTACGTGGTAAAGCTTCATCAAATGAAATCGATCTAAATCTAATGGATTCGACCGGCCCGTAATTAGCGAAAAGTTGTTTGAATTGTTTATAAGTTGACTTGTTAGTAATTGCTTTAGAGGAAACGTTGTTAACGAAAACTGTACGTTCAGTTTTCTCAAGTTCAGTATCTTTAAGATCAATTTGTTTGGCAGCTTTGGTCTTGGTGTGGGTTTCAGACACTTCCTTTTGATCATTATCACTATCATCACTATCGCTATCATTGCTTTCTTCTTCTTCTTTTCCTTCTTCTTTTCCTTCTTCTTTTGCTTCTTCATGTTGTTTAGCTTTGTTTTCCTTCTCTTCTTCCTTGAGTAACTTGTTAAAATATTTAGCTTCCAAGTCATAATTTTCCGCCTTTCTTTTCTTAGATGCCTTAGATTCAACTTCAGCTTCAGCTTCTACAGATTCTTCTTTAGTAGACTCTGACTCATCTTCAGAGTTAGCATTTGTTGCTTGCTCATCTTTCTCTTCAATTGATTTTTTCAATCGATTGTTTTGATCTTCAACAGCCCTAACTTCAACTAATGTACGTTTACGATGCAAAATATTCTCAGAAACAGGACCAGTAGTCTTCAGAAACAAATCGCTAACTGATCCATCAACTGGTTCCTTTGAACCTCCAAAAAGTGTGCTAAAAGTTGACATTAACGTTTGCAGCTCATCCCAAAAAAAAAAGAAGCAAAAAAAAAAAACCAAATCTTGAAATTCCATCATGGGGGATGGGACTTTCCCAATATTTGAGTGTGCGTGTATAGGGCCCGGATATGCATTTTTAATATCGGATTCGGTACAAACTAACAAATTCGCGCTTGCATATAACCTCATCTATCAACAGATACCCATCCACACTTTTGAAAAACCAAACTAACTCTGGTATAAAAATTAAGATTAAACTGACGGGCAATTAATCATATATAAATCTTGTTATTTGAATTATTGCCATATATCTTATCACTGAATCCAATGCCTTCAGAGGATTTGAAAACGTCCGTATCATCGCCTCCAACAACACAAACGAAGGAATCTCCCTTAACTGATATTGCTACATCTCCTCCACCATTTGCATTAGAAGGTGTAGTTGACCGTTCTAACGTCGAAAGTTCCGAACTAAGCGATTTAGGTGACGAAGATTCCGAGGCTGAAACTGATAAAATGGACTTCTTAGAAGATGATACCAATTCAACTTTAGAACGGTCTCTGGATTTACAAGTATTATCCAAGTTAACTGAATTGGCCAAATTGAAAGAAATAGATGATCTTGATGATGAAGAGGATAAAAAGAGAGAATACGATGAAGCAGATAGCAATGTTGAACTTAAGAAAAGGAAAGTGGAGTCCAGTTCAACGGGAGTGAAGAGAGAAGATAATCAAACGCATATACAAGAACGAGAAAATGAAAATGCAAATAAATTCTCTGTTGATGAAAAGAGTAAAAGCTCAAAAGAAGTTAACGAAGAATTGAAAAATAAATCAAATGGTACAAGAACGGTGATGGCTCGAGCTGAAACTAACGCAGAAGACAAAGCCGAAGAAGAAGCTGGAGACGGAGCTGAAGACAAAGCTGAAGATGAAGCTGAAGATGAAGCTGAAGATAAAGCTGAAGACGAAGCTGAAATTGACAACAAAAATGCCAATAATCAAGATCCATTGGTTTTTTCAGTTAATCTGGAATTAACTTTAAAACAAAATGAAGACAATTATCTGAATACTCAACTTGATGAAGGTGAAGGAGAACATCAAAAACATGAGGAAGAAAAAGCAAAAGATGACGCAAAACTAGAACTAGGTGATGAGCATGATCATGATCATGATCATGAACATAAACATGAACACAAATCAGAACTGGGCCTTGAAGGTGAAGCTGAACTTAGTGATGAACCTAATTCTGAAATCAAAGCTGAATCTAATGTCAAACTTGAGGTTGAGGCTGAGGCTGAGGCTGAGGTTGAGGCTGAGGCTGAGGCTGAGGCTGAGACTGAACTTGGATCTAAGGCTGAATCCGTGATTGATCATATTCACGAACACGAATCTGGGCATGAATCCGAACATGAATCCGGGCATGAATCCGAACATGAATCTGACCATGAATCCGAACCCAAACTTGGGGACTCAAAATCCGAAGAACCAGAAGTGGGAGCAGAGGATGAAAACAATGACATAGATGCAGATGATATAGATGATGCAGATGAAGATGAAGAAGAGTCAGCTGAAGGATCTAAGATCTCTGAACAGACTGAAATCGATCTTAATGAAAAGCGTAAAATGGCCATTGAGGATCTTATAGATATCGAGAAAAGCTTTGCATATTTGAGAGATAAATTATATCAAGAAAAATTAAATTTATTGGAACATGAATTAGAATTATGCCTCAAAGGTTCACATCCAGAATTGACTAAGATATATTTCAAAATTAATGAAATACACCAGGAAAATTTAAGGTATGCAAATTCAAATCTTAATTATCGTTTGCAATGTATCGATAAGCAAACAGTGGCCAGTAGAACAGGAGTACATCAAGATTTCCTTAAAAACTTGATGGATTCAAAAAATGAAATGATTGCAAACACTACTTCATTATGGTATAAAATTAATAAAGAGCGAAATATTATGGACCAGTTGGTACCTGATTATAATTATAGTGCTATACCTGCAAACATAGGGAAAACTGTTTCAAATACTGAAGAAGGAGAAGTGATTGTTCAATTACCTTCTAAATTAGTTAAACAGAAAACTCTATATGAATTGGTGGAACAAAGGAATAATTTGAATCAAGAATTAGGTATACAAAGAGGTTTACTCGAATTTTATGGGTTCCCCTCTGCAATATCTACGTCTACTGTGGATGAGAAAGTACTGTTTCACGCGCAGGAATTATTATTACCCAAGGCTTCTGAAGAACAAATTCAAGATGATTTAAAAGCTATGGGTATACGCTTATAAATGATGTATTAATATATATGGTAAAGTACTTTTATTTCATGTCTATTTATTGATTCACTCCCTCTTCATCTCCTTTTTGTTATATTCTTCTTTGTGTCTATTAAAGTTGTATGATTAATTCATTCTACTTATACTTCATTCAATTTTTTTTATATATATATTTATTTAATTAATTATTTATTTATTTATTTAATTTTTTTTTTTTTTCTCTTCCTCTCTAAACCTTGCCCACTCAGTTATTTTTGAGCACAAATAATTGTTAGATCCTGTGTATATTCCCTATCAACACGTAAACTCAAAACCATAAATTGATTTCTAGGATGGTTGAAGTCTCCTTAACTGTAGGTAAACTTGATGCATCTCTTGCATTGTTGTTGACAAAGGATCACCATCTTATTGAATTTCCAACAATATTATTGCCTAATGACGTCAAAGCAGGTTCCATTGTTAAACTCAAGTGTGAACAAGATACTGAATCTGAAGAAGAAGAAGCTAAACAATTTCAAAAAATTCAAGATGAAATACTTGAATCATTTGGTAAAAACCTCCCACAATCCCCTGTTTTAAAGATTAAAAATGTCACTCAAACATCTTGTGTATTAGAATGGGATCCATTGGAATTGGGGACTGCTAATTTGAAAAATTTGGTTTTATTCAAGGATAAGAAAAAATTGGGAGCTATTCCTCAGCCTTTGACGAGTTTAACGACTAAGCTTTCTGGTTTACCAATTGATGAAGAATTTGAATTTCAATTGAGGCTAGATACCACTGCCGGGGTTTACTCATCTGAAGTTGTTCATGTTCATACTCATAAAATGACTGATTTATCTGGTATTACTGTTTGTTTAGGAGATCTTGCAAAGAATGAACAATTTACAGTGCAAGATATTGAAGAAACTCTTAAAGCCATGGGGGCAAACTTCCCTCCTCAAGACAAAGTCAAAGTGGATACAACTCATTTCATTTGTACTAGAGAAAATAAACAAAATCCTGAATATTTGAAAGCTAATGAAATGAATATTCCAATTGTTAGACCTGAATGGTTAAAAGCCTGTGAGTTGGAAAGAAGAATAGTTGGGGTCAGAGACTTTTACGTAAAAGATTGTGTTTTACCTGATATTTTTGCTAAAAATTACTGGGGTAATAAAAATTCTAACAATGCACAAAAGACTAACTTACCTAATAATAACCCAACAGAAGAATCTACTAACTCTAAAACTTTGGATTCTAATGACAAAATGAATGCAGATGACAACGTTCCTTCTGCAAATGAACTGAAGAATGTTGAGTCATTAGAAGCTGATACTAAACTGGAAGAAACTAATAAAGGCGAAAATGTTGAATCTGCTGAAACCAATGCTATTACTGATCTGAGTTCACAAAATGAGATTGAAACATCTGCTAAGGAAACAGCAACAAATGAAACAGGAACAGAATCAAAGTTAGTCGAAGAAGATTTGGGTGTAGCTGCTAATGAAACTCAAACTGTTGATGAAACTGAAGCTGTCAAAACTGAAGCTGCCAACGAAACTGAAGCTGCCAACGAAACTGAAGCTGCCAACGAAACTGAAGCTGCTAATGAAACTGAAGCTGCTAATGAAACTCAAACTGTTGATGAAACTGAAGCTGCCAACGAAACTGAAGCTGCTAACGAAACTGAAGCTGCTAATGAAACTGAAGCTGCTAATGAAACTCAAACTGTTGATGAAACTCAAACTGTTGATGAAACTCAAACTGTTGATGAAACTCAAACTGTTGATGAAACTCAAACTGCTAATGAAACTCAAACTGTTGATGAAACTCAAAATGCTAATGTAGCTCCAATTGCCACATCTACACAAGAACAACTCGGATTGGATAATGAAGCGCTTTCTCAAATGCAATCCACCGTTGGAAAGTCCAGTTTATCTGAAGTAGATTTGGTTCAAGAATCTGAACCAATTGAGGATGATTTAGGTGCTATCACTGAGGATACTACTGAAATTGGCGATCAAACATTAGAAGCCACGGAAGACATTGTAATAGATGAAAAGAAAGAAGATAATGGATCCAATGAAGAAAAGGAAGACTTAAAAGACGAGGAAAACGTAGAATCTGAAGTAAAACAAGATGAAGATGATGGTGAAGATGAAGATGATGGTGAAGATGATGGTGAAGATGAACAAGAACAAAAAAAATTGGAAAACGTTACATCAAATAACAATACCTCTACCAAGTCTAAAAAGAAGAATAACAAAAAAAAGAAGAAAGGTTCAAAATGAAAGCTAAAAAGGAATAACATTATTTAGAATAAGATATAATACAAGAGATAAAAAAAAACAATTTAATTTTTTTGAATTGAAATTAGTTTACTATTCTAATGTATAGTACATGATTTAATTTCTAAATCGTTTATTATCAATTTAAAAAAGTTTAAAGTTTGCCTTATTATTTCCAAATATTTTCATTTTAGATACGTTTCGCCTAAATTATCTAATCATTTCATGTTGTTGTAATTGCTTCATAATTTTTTTTTTCTCAACAATCAATATAGCTTATTCTCCAAAAAGTCTTCTTACCTTCTTCAAAATAGAATCCTTTTCTGGGTCATAAGGGAAGTCTTTGGAAGGAATTTCCAAAATTGCAGGAAATGCAGCGGTGTAATTATCCACCTGGTATCTTATTAAATCGGCCAAATGCTGGTTAATCAATAAAATTGCAATGTCATCTCTTTCAGTAGTGAATTTAACAAATGCTTCTTCAATTTCGTCAGTGGTAGTCTTACCTGGTACAACAGTTAAGAAATTGGTTTCTTTGCCCGTTTCGTTGGAAACCTGGCCAACACCTGCTAACAATAACCCAGTCACGGAATCTTCGTCAGCAATTGCGGCTATGAGGCGGCGCTTAGACATGGCTTCAGCACTCATTATGGATAACTTTGTTTAAAATTATTAACGATTTGTCGTTGAAATGTGTTATCTGATTGTTGAGACAATGAATTATGTGTAGGAGGAGCTACTAGGAATTAGATAGGCGAAATTAGTTTGTTTTTTTTTTTTTAAAAAAATAAAATAAAAATGAATGGATATTTGGCCAAAAAGAAAAAAAAAATAATAATAAAAAAAAAAAAAACATTACAATCCACTCTGGATTACGACTGCCAATTAGTTGAAATCAGTGTAATAAAGCTATAAACTATGATTGCAGGTCAACGTTTAGGGTATTTGAATTTAATTCCAAAGCGGAGTCTTCATGTATCAGCCTCGTTGTTTGCAGGCCACTCTAAATGGGCGAATATTAGACACGATAAGGCTAAGAATGATGCTAAAAAATCCAAGCAAGCAGCTCAAATGGCATTTTATATTACCAATAGTGTTAGGGCCCATGGATTAGATGGGAACCCTCAACTTCAAACATTACTTGAAAAGGCTAAAAAATTAAATGTTACCAAGAAAATCATAGAGAATGCTATTAAAAGAGGTACTGGAGAGGTATCATCAGATCAAGCATTAACACAAGAAGTAACTTACGAATTTATGGGTCCAGGAGCTGTTGCATTTATTGTTGAAGCGAATACAGATAATAAGAACCGTACTATTTCCCTTGTTAAGCATGCTATGGCCCAATTCAGTGGTCAACAAAGTGGATGTAAATACCTTTTCAATAAGAAAGGATGGGTGATATTAGAACCTTTAAACGAACAAGAAAGTTTAGATGATATTTTCGAAGTAGCCATTGAAATTGGGGCTGAAGACGTAGAAGAATATAAAGACGTTGAAGGCGACTACGCTGAAAATTCTAAACTTTTCAGAATGTTTGCTGAACCTTCAGATACAAACGCCTTATCTAAAAAACTTGTTGAAAAAGGATATAAATTAAAAGATATCTCCATTGGTTACGTTCCAGTTGCTGAATCCATGGTGGATTTCCCAGAAGCTCATTTGAAAGGTTTCCAAAAAGCAATCAAAGAATTAGATGAAATTGCAGAAGTTACTAATTATTATACCAATATCAGAGAAGAGGATGAATAAATTGAATAGTATAATATAATTTCAATCGCATGTACATAGTCATTTATCTACAATTCATTGACATTGATTTCCATTCATATGTAATTCCATCTAACATAGATTATAAAATTTGAATAGACTTTGCTTTTTTTTTTTTTTTAATTCTTTGAATTCTTCATCTTTTCAGTTATGTTTGAGCTAATGTTCTGATCAATTGGAATGGATTATTTTCTTGCCACTGACTTAAAAAAAAGTCATCAATCTAAACCTAGCATCATCATCTAACTTACTTGCTTTCCTTTTCCTCACGGACTGCCTTGTCCAAGACTTGATCTAAACCAGATAAGTCTGGGTTGTTCCATAATCTTAATTCCTTGTTGTATGCAAAATGTCTGTAAGTGAAAAAACAACCAGAGGAAACGGCAACAGCAACGGCAGCAAATAATGGGTACATTTCCTTTGGAAGGCCACCCTTGTTAGCAGCACTCATTAAAACTCTAGAAGCTCTCATTGTATATCGTTTATTAAATGTATTTGATTAATGGGGTTGAATTACAAAAGAAAAAAATTAATGTATCGTATCATTAATTGACCATACACGAATATAAACCTCACATCATTTAGTTTGCTAAGATATGGTTGGTTGATCGGCTTTTTCATATATACAGGAACACAAGTTTGTTTCTTGTATTAATGGTCAGTTAAATACATTGAAATAATTTTTGAAATAAACTTACAACTTAAATTTTATATGTACAATAATTATAATCTGTTTATAAATATTACACTATCTACATATGTCTAAAAATTAATATTTTCTAAAGAAAATGCTCATATACCATAATATTCAAGCAAAGTTGGTTTGCCTTGTTTATCTTTTTTTTAAAAAAATAATTCTTTTTTCTTCTTCTTCTAATTCAATTAATATATTAGTATGTATAAAAGAATGACATGTGGCAAGTGATTGGGGGAATAGATTGATTACCAATTTTGAATAGCATCTTTTAAAGTATCATAAGTTAACCAGCTTACAGCCATTGAAGGAACTATTTTGTATAAGTTTGCAGTTAAACCTTTGTAAGCACCGAAAAATCCTTCGTATTTAAAAATATGTATGAGGGCTTGCAGGACAGAACTATATTGGAACCCCAATTCTCCTCCTGCCATATTTGCCACTTGATATCTTTTCCTTAATAAATCTAAAGGATAAATTAAAACTCCTCCAACAAATGAAGATACTGCTCCAGCTGATAATTTCCATATTGGGTTAGAAAAATCGTAACTTGATCTTTGCATATAATCTCTAAATCTTTCATATAGAGTAAAATTAATGGCCACGTATGGTGCCACTCCTAATGTCGTGGCAGTGATTCCTCGATACAAACCTTTTATTCCTCCTTCATTCTTATAAACTTCAACTAAAGTCTTCATAACTCTTGGTGCTTCTTCCAATTTCCCCTTATCCAACTTGGAAAGTGATGCAGTTTGAACTGTAATTCGTGCCCTAACAAGATCAAGTGGATAAGTAACAGCAACTGATACTATACCACCTATGCTTCCTGATATTAGCCTTTCATAAGAGTTATTTTCTTTCCTACCAGGGTCTCTAAGTAACAATAGTTCTTTACATTTCTCAAACACTGAATATTGTACTGCACTATAGGGGAAAATTCTAATACAATTCAATAAATTACCTCTGAATAAACCTCTCCAACCTTCATCTGCATACATTTTGAAAATGGTACTAAACATTCCTTTATAAGCATGTTTACTTCCTGGTCCTTGTAATTGAAGTAAAATTTTGGCTCTTTCAAAGGGTGAAACCACTGTTCTTGATACAGCTCCGGCAACACCTCCACATATAAAAGATGCATTGGATTCTTGCTTAATGAGACTTTTCAATTGTAAATACCAGTCGTCTTTTGTATCACTACTGCTCATATTAAATAACTTGAAAGTGGTTTGATTAATTATATGCAAAATGAATATTAATGTCCCTAATGGGGTGCAAAGAAATTGTATCGGAATTTCACTTTAGAAAGACTTGGATGGGTAGTTTTATTTCAGTAGTTTTCAAATCGTTAAACTCTAGAGGACTAATTGAGCATGAATTTTTCAAGTTAAAAAAAAAAAAAAAAAAAAAAAAAAAAAAAAAAGATAATTACTTGGTAAGTCGTATAAAACTTTATATCATTATATGATTAGAAATTATTCACTTTATAGAGTTTGAAAATCATGAAATAATTGCTTGATTTTTCTAAAGCATCCTCTCCTCATCTAATGTAACAAATTGGGCTGGGATTCGGTTTGAAATATTATAATAATGAGGATTATTATGCAAAATCAATCTTGCCAAAGCATTAGTATATCTATGTATACTTTCTTCTCTATGATCGATTAAACTTTCAGAATAGAAATTTATTAGCCCCCAATTGTGTAGTTGCGAATCTCCAACATCCACTTTTAATTGACAACCAATTTTTTTAACTGATTCAATGAATTTCTTAATATATGGAGCCAAAGCTTCTTCATTCCCATAACTAACAATGATACAATCATGAGGTAATATGTTTGATATTTGGAAATTTATTTTAAAATCATTCATATCTGCCCATCTTCCAATTTCATTTAAATTGATATAGTCATTGGTAGTAGCACTATTTGTATTTTCAAACTGGCTTTGCATCATTGGTGATATCAATAATAGCGCGCTAAAATTTTGCAGCAAATGTGAATATGAATTTAAATAATTACCAATTAATCCACATCCTATTGAATCTCCAACTAGGATATATTGAGTGAAATCTGATTTTTTATTGAAAATGAATTTAACCAGCTGATTTATAATATCATTTAAATTTTTATTTATACTTAATTTGGGGATGAAAAATGCTGGATTTTGAAATCCTTGTAATTGTAATTGTACAATAAATATACTAAGATATTCTAAATATACTTCAACAATATCATTTGCTATTACAAAACCTCCAGGAATATAAAGCAAAATTATGTCATACACCTTTTCTCTACTTGAAGAGCTAATCCAAACTCCTTCGGGTGTGGAAGTGTAATCATATACTAGATCACTTAACCCATCTTTAGCCTCCCTTAAAAATCGAATATTTCTAGTGATTTTAAACACTCGATCATTCAAGAAAACTTTATTCATTGAATTATCTAAGTTATTGTATAAGTATTTGAGCAATCTTACTATTATAAATTCGATATTTGTAGCCCTCTGAGAAACTTGGTCTTGTAATCCAAAAGGTAGTATGAACCTTTCATTGATAAAATCATATAAAATCATGAGGAATATAGGTATATATCTGATAACAAATAACAAGAAAAATACATGCCCATTTATATGTAAAGTATAAAATAAGGTAAATACAATATATAAGACAAAATCTCTGTATCCAAAGGCTTGCATTTTGATTATTGTTAATAGAAAGTGTATAAATTAAACTAAAAAAAACAACTTGTTTTCTTATTTTATTATGTCTTTCTTTGGTCCTTTTTCCCTGTTTACAAATAAAACTCTATCTGTAAACTACAATGATTCTAAATCTGTCTTTTCTTTTTTGAAAAAAAATATCATTCATATACATCTCTATAAATTTAATAACCGGATAAAATCTTTTCGATGGCAGCGACCAAAATGTCAGCGTGTTTTTCTTCAAAAAGTAAAGTTGGTCTCAATCTGACAGAATCATCAGCACAGCCACCAATGTTGATACCAACAGTCTTCATATCAGCCAAAAATTTGTTTCTAGTGGCAGCATCTTTTAAAGACCAAGCAATAAAAGTACCACGGTTTTTACCTCGTAAATCACGCAAGTATTCAGGATATTTAATTTGTAATTTTTCCAACTTGGTAAATAAATAGTCACCGACTCTTTTGACTTGAGCTGGTAAATCATGTTTGAGCACCTCAGCACCAATAGCACCAGCTAAGATCATTCTAGCTGGATCACCACACCAAGTGTTAAATTGACGGTATGGAGTGAATGGCACAATTTCTTTGTTATTAAAGTAATAACCAGCAGATTGAAATTTCTTAGAGAAAGTAACAAAATCTGGGGCTGGAGTAATGTTAAAATGCTCATGACACCAGAATTTACCGGTGGCACCAACACCAGTTTGAACTTCATCAATAATCAAAGCAGCATCATATTTCAAAGTAATATCTCTTAAGCCTTGGAAAAATTCACTTGAAGCATGATTGTCACCACCTTCTGATTGAATTGGTTCAATTAAAAGAGCAGCAATTGGGCACTTCCAAGTTTTAAATAAGTTTTCAACAATAGCCAAACATCTTTTGTCTTCTTCGGCATTTTCAGCGGCATATTTATCTAATGGGTACTTGTAAGATGGGTATTGAGCTTTTGGCCAATCAAAAGCTGGCATATCAAGTTTATGAACTGGTTTAGAGCAAGTAGTAGATGCAGAAGCAAACAATCTACCATGGAAAGCTCTTTCGAAAGACAAGACAGCCAATTCTGGAGAGCCTGGAGCGGCATTCTTCATGACAGAAGCGTTTTCTTCGTCAGTAAAATTGGCAGTGTAACCTCTTTTTTTACCTTGATACCAGAAAAATGCAGCCTTGAAAGCCAATTCATTGGCATCAGCACCAGAAAGACCAGACCAAACTTTATCTTGACCTTTTGGAGCAACCTTCAAAAGCTCTTGAATGATTTCTTCTGCATCTTTACCTGGGAAGTTTCCCAAAGCTGGACGGTCAACAATAGCCCTAACCATTTTGTCAGATTTGGCAGCTTCGATAAGAGCTGGATTGTTGTAACCAAGAGGAATAGAAGCAATTTGAGCGTAAACATCCAAATATACGTTACCATCAACATCAGTAATATAATTACCATTTGATTTTTCGTAATCAGCAACGAAATAAACAGGACGAGCGTCAAATACCTTATCAAGAGAAGCGATTTTAGCCTTGGATTCAGGTCCTGGGAACTCTGAAGTTTTCACAACTGGGCCAGTTGGTTCATTTGGGAAATACTTTTCACAAATGGACATTATTATTCAATGATTTGGTTTGAAATTAAAGATGATTAAGAAA
Organism: Kurtzmaniella cleridarum; assembly: GCA_030573815.1. NCBI lineage: Eukaryota > Fungi > Ascomycota > Pichiomycetes > Serinales > Debaryomycetaceae > Kurtzmaniella > Kurtzmaniella cleridarum. Next base: position 8,478 of record JAJMDQ010000046.1, on the reverse strand, counting down.
AGAGGATAAATCGGCAAATTTATAGTAGATGGTGCAACCTTAGTTTGAGTAGCTGCGCTAACCAAAAAAAAAAATAATAATATTAAAGTAAAATATAAAAAAATAAAAATATGTATTATACGCTAGCGCAAGTTCCAAATTGGGCAACTCAATCTTTCTTTCTTAATAAAAACTTTGAAAATTAATTTTTCGACGGATACTTCAAGCCGAAATGGTTACGTTCAATCAGGCCAAACATTCAACTTATAGTTTACTTAAAGTATATAATAATAGCACTTCTTATTGCTACCAGCATTAATAATTGCAGTATATCCTAGTTGAAGTTTATTTTCAAAAGAGGAAAAAAAAAGTTGTTGTTGGATTTATTAGTTTGCTTTCATTCTCCATGTTTCCAATCCTTAAAATGCCAATTAACCCCAGACATTAACCCTCAGAAAGATTTTTTTTTTTTTTACTTTTTTTTTTTTTTGTTATTATCCTTGAAAAACAAATCACTCCTCAGTATATGTATATAAAGCTTGATTTACTGTGGCTGGCGGCTCTTAAGATACAAAAGATATTCATTTTAGTTAGTATTCATACAGAAGATAATGAAAATTCCCACCAACTCTAGTAATTAAATATACCTTATCCTTGAATTTTACTTTATGAAAAGTTAGTATGTTACAACTTTTTAATTTTAGGTTGACAACTCGCTTTAACTCTACTATTCTGATTTTTTAAATATTTTGCCTAGCCTAAACTTTAGTAACAGTATTTTGTATTCTAATTTATTGTTTAGCTAGGATTAGTTTTATGGTTTTTCATTTATTGACTCCTGTTTCATATATATTTATGAAAAAAAAAAAAAAGAAAGAAGAAAAACTAATAACCACAATAAAAACTTGAATAAAAAAATTTTGAAAATTTCAAATCTTGTGGTGTATTTAGAGTTGTTTTCTTTGTTTTTTTTTTTTTTTTTTGACTCTCAATTAATACATCCTGCAGATAACATTTTAAAGAAGGCATCTCTTACCATCAAAACTATAACAAAAAGTTAAGTGAACTTTAAAGCAGATTGAGGTTTTGAACGCAAATACAAGGACATAACAGGAACATGACTGATTCCAATGAGTATGCTCTGGTTGCTCAACAATATGATGAAAATCAAACTGCAGGCAATGTTGAGCACGATCAAAATGATGTTTTGGATCATAATTCCAATCCTGAATTCTCTCAATTATTAGAAAGGCATCTTCCCAATGTGAAGCAGGAACTGCAACCAAATATGAGTATTGATGACATCGACAAGATGATTTCTGAGTCTATGCACCCAGATAACTCAATTAGTGAAAATTTCCAAGAAAACTTGGATAAAAGAGTCATAGATGAAGTAAATGCGAGTGAGGATTTTGCTACAAACAAAGGCCTGGAAATAACTGAACCAGAAAAGTCTAAAGAACCACAAGATGACATGGAATTGGAGTTCGAGAAAGTTATAGCTAAGCATCATGAAGAACAATTACATCAAAACCAAGATAATAGTCATGAACAATCTCACAATCATCAGCATCTTGAACAAGGTAAATCTGAGATTAATCAAGAGCAACAGGAAGAGGGATCTCAAGAAAAACAGGATTTATTACAGCATACAGAGCAGGAACATGAGCAAATTCAAGGGCAAATTCAACTGCCTCAGCATCAGCATCAGCATCAGCCTCAACATGGGCAACAGCATCAACATCAGCATCAGCATCAGCATCAGCATCAGCAAGAGCAACAGCATCAACAAGAGCATCAGCATCAGCATCAGCATCAGCATCAGCAAGAGCATCAGCATCAGCAAGAGCATCAGCATCAACATCAGCATCAGCATCAGCATCATCCGCAGCATCAGCATCATCCGCAGCATCACCAAGGCGACGGTACTAACTATACTCGATCTGAAGTTGCAAATAAAGACGACGTTACTCACGAAGTAAGAGACTTACAAATGATAGCAGATGAATTATCAGCAGCAACAGGAAATAAGTCTAATGAAAATGTGATGAAGGAAACTCGATGTGATGTTAATGATCATAATCAACAAATCGGTTCTGAATTACAAAATGATCCCAACCAATCAGCACCACGTCATAAAGAAGTCATATCTGAAACTTCCAAGATAGATCCAGGGCATCAAGTACAACAATTGGATCCACAACTTCAAAATACACAACCGAGTGATTTACAAAATGACAAAGCGCAAAACGAAGTAGTGCCAGATACTTCGAGACCCGTAGTTATGCATGATGGAATAAATGTACCTGCCGATTCTGAACTTTTGAATACGAGTTCTGCTTTAGCAGCTTATAATGCTATTTCTAATCAATTGCCTCCGTTAGCGACATTGGCAAGTGCACATCTTGCTGCTTTACCTCTTCCAATTACTTGTCCCGATTTTTTACCCCCAAGAATACAGTTATTGATCAATACGCTCCCAACATTGGATAATCTTGCATCACAGCTACTCAGAGTTGTTGCTACTGGACCATATCAAAAAATTCTTGATTTAGTTGCACAACATGATACACCAGCTGGTGCCACATATAGAGATTTGACTTCACTTTTCGAATTCACCAAAAAATTATACTCTGAAGAAGATCCATTTTTAACTGTTGAACATATAGCACCAGGTATGTGGAAGAATGGTGAAAAAACACCATCGATGTTTCGGAATAGAGAACAAAGTATTGAACTGACATTAAGGAAAGTTAATTTGGCTACGTTTCTAGGGGCTACCTTAGGTACCATTGAAGTTGGATTTTTTTATCTAAATGAATCATTCTTGGATATTTTTTGTCCAACGAATAATCTAGATCCAGAAAACTCATTGTCTAATATGAGTTATAACAATATGAATTTGCAAAGTGGTTTAAATACTGGAATTGGAGAAGTAGTAGGTAAATTAATGAAACCGCAATCTGTGTTATATTTAGACTTAAAAACACAGGCGTATATATCTGCTTTGGAAGCAGGGGATAGATCTAGGGAAGATATTTTAGAGGATATTTTGCCTTCAAATATGGAGCAAATTTTACTAGAAAGAAGAGGTACTAAAATATTGACACCTACAGAGCTTGATTTTGTTGAAAGATGTAAAGCAAGAAAAGAATATTTGTTAACTTATAACTCTCAAGAAAAGGAACTCAGTGAAGAATATGAGTGGTTAACATTTTTAAAAGAATTATTTGAGTATACGTCGAAAAATATGGGATTTTTAATTTGGGGTAAAAAGGGAAGATTAACTAGAGATAAATTCCCAGACATAACCAAGAATGAAAATAACTCTCAAACTCCACATAGTCAAGAATTAATGAGTGCAGAGGAGAAACGTAGACAAGATCAAGCCAGTGAAGCTGAAAGAAGAAGAGTTCAAGAAGCTATTAGAGCACATGACTATGATGATCTTTCAAGAGCATTATTACCATCTGAAATCCAAGAGCAACAAATTCATCTTAGAATCAATCCTAGATCTTCAGTTAGAAATGCACAAAGAAGACCATGGACTAGAGAGGAAGAAAAAGCTTTACGTCATGCACTTGAATTGAAAGGTCCTCAATGGTCAACTATTTTAGAATATTTTGGTGCAGGAGGTAAGATTTCAGAAGCATTGAAAAATAGAACTCAAGTTCAATTGAAAGATAAAGCTAGAAATTGGAAAATGTTTTTCCTTAAAGCAGGTTTGCCGGTTCCGGATTATTTACAGAAAGTTACTGGTGATCTTGAAAGAGATGATAGGTTCAAAATGAAGAATCAAAAGAAAACTCAAGAAGCTAAGGCTTTAAAAGGTTGATTAAATTTAAGTATATACTTACTTCTTTATTTTTTTTGGCTAATTCATGTCATAATATATATTTAAATACTGTGTACTTATTTTTTGATTTTAGTATATTCTTTTTTCTTTTTCTTTGTCTTTTATTTTGGCTCTTGTTTATCTACTTGTTTATTTATATATTATTATTTTTTTATTATTATTAGATAAAAGGAAAGCTTATAATCACTCTAATCACTCAGTCAGTCCAATTTCTTTTGTTATTGTCTCTTCGTTTTTTTTTTTCCAGTTTATTTTTTTTTTTTTTTTTTTTTTTTTTTTTTTTTTTTTTTTTTTTTTTTTTTTTTTTTTTTTTTTTTTTTTTTTTTTTTTTTTTTTTTTTTCTTATGCAGTTGTTCAAGTTTTAGTTTAACTATAAGATTATACGATGAGCTGATACTCCACAATTTCATTTTATGTTGCCACATTTACATTTTTTCATAGCGCAGAGATCAAAAAAAAAAAAAAATTCTTTAATGTGTCAAAAAATTATTGCTTTTCTTACTAAAATGATATTTTTTTACGAGCAAAACTTGCATGATTCTAACTTTTCGTTTCATAGGTTAGAAAACAGCATTAATTTGAAATTTAATTTTGTGGTAATAGCTACAAGGAAACAAATTAATGTAGTTATAGTAGATAATCACTTATGATGATTGAATTAATAAAAATAAATTGAATTGTTTTCATTTTTTTTTTTCCTTTCTTATTTTACTATTTTCTTTTAATTCAAATATAAAAGCAAATCTTGGCAGCAGGTAAAAATGCGAATCAAAGTTTTTGTTGCATTATTAGTTAAGGTGTTTGATTATTAAATAATAGAACAATCGGATTGAATCAATAATATTATATGCGGCTACGTTTATTGTAAGCTCTGTATCTTTGATACTTGATTACTCCTTGTATCAAAAATGTTAATATTTCATTAGTTGTAAATATTGTGATACTTAATAGATACAAGTAAGGTAATAATGTCTGAAAGCACATCAACTACTCCAGCATCCATTTCACAACCTTCTACTAATCAAAATGAATACCTTGGCACTTCAGAACAGTTAACTATTGAAAAAAAACTTGCGAATGCTAGAAACACGGCTCAATTTCTTTATCTTGAAATTGAAAAGACAAAGAGAAGATATCAAGATTCAACTTTAAAACAAGCAACAACTAATATCCCACTGCTTAACAATCAACAAGTTCAGTTAAGATTGCATGCAACATTAAGAGGGCATGCTGATAAAGTAGCAGATATTTGTTGGAGTTCTGATTTAGAGAGTATCATTTCAGTTTCACAAGATGGCCTTATGTTACAGTGGAACTCTGTCACTGGATATAAGAGAAGAGTTATTCCTCTTAAAAATCCATGGGTGTTAACATGTGCTACATCTAAAGATCTGAAATATTTTGCCCTGGCAGGTTTAGACAATTCTTGTACAATATACTATAATTCATTTACCAATGGAAATTTAACGAATGGGAGCTCGGTGAAAGCTGTATTCAAAGGCCATACAGCCTATATATCGTCATGTGAATTCAATTCAAATTCCACCATCATTACTGGTTCTGGAGATATGACATGTGGTTTATGGGATTGTAATAAAGGTAGTAAAATTAGGAGCTTTGTTGACCATTTAGGCGATGTTTTATGTTTATCTGTTAATTCTAAAAACGATGATCCAAATATTTTTGTTTCTGGGGCTTCAGATGGGTACGCTAAAGTATGGGATCTTCGCCAATCTAATGAAGTTCAAAATTTTTACACGGCTGCCCATGATATCAATTGTGTTAAAATGTTCCCAGCGGGTAATTCGTTTATCACAGGTTCCGATGATGGTATTTTAAGATTATATGATATGAGATCTGATTGTCAATTAGCATCATTTGATCTTCAAAAGGAAGTGAAATCGTTCTTATCTCAATATTCCTCTAGAATGCTGAATGAAGGTAACTCAATAACTAATTCTATTAGAAATTCATTCACAACTACAGGTATAAGCTCTGTAGATTTTAGTCGACTGGGTCGATTGGTTTTTGCTTGCTATGATGATATTGGGTGTATAATTTGGGATCTATTAAAGGGAGAAGCAGTTGGTATGTTGGGAAACGGAAATTCAAGAAACCATATAAATCAGGTTCGCGTAAGTAAAGATGGATTAGCAGTTGCAACCACTCTGAGAGATTCTACAATTGGTATATGGACCATCTGATATATAAAACCCATTGATATTAATTTATTGCTTATTTTTTCTTAATCTATATATATATATATATATATATATATACATATATACATATTCAACAGAAGACTTTATGTTAGCCTTTAATTAATGTACTTGTTATTTCTCGTCTTCTACGAACTTTTTCTTTCAAGCCTACTTTCACTAGACATCTCTTTTACTTTACTTTCTGACTGAATATTATTCTTTTTTTTTTTCTATTGTAATTTCCTTTCTTGTTTGTTTAAATTTACTTTAATTATGATTCGTTGGTATGTTTTTTAACATAGTCCCATAAACTTTTCAATAAGGATTCAGGTAAAGTGAATAAATCCATCGTAAATTCACCATTTTCAACATCATTCTTGATATTCATTTCACTGGTTCTATTATCAGTAACCATCTGAACAACATTAACTAAATCATCCTCGTTAAGCTTAGTTAAACCATTGGATAATTTCTCTAAATCTACAACCCCCTTAACGGCAACACCAGAACCATTTTTGGATTTTTTAATTTTGGATCCACCAATATCATCTCCTCCTTTACGTTTGTTTTCACCTGAATCACCTGGAACTGGACCACTTTCCAACAATGCCTTAGTTAACGCCAGAGATTTGTTGGCTGGTACTGATATGGTATGGTCTACAGTATATTTTTCTTTTAAAAAATTCAAATCGTGATTGAATTTTCTTTCACCTTGCTTACCTGGTAAACCAACTAAATGAATTGTAATTGGAATGTCAAATTCACCCCAACCTTGTTCTTCTACTTTAAATGGTGGTTGTTTTAATGATCTTATTGGGTTGGAAAATGTAGGGTGTAATGAATAAGTAACTCTGTCTAAAATATTAGCCGGAATCTCATTACCAGCTCGATCCAACATTGAGATCTTGAGAGACCATTGTCTCATTGGATAGTTTTCTACTGGAGGTAAATCTTTCAAAATAAATTGCTCTGTAGTAACTCTAATTGTTCGTTTAACCTACACTGGTTAGTAAAAATTCCCATTTACATCAAAAATTTTAAAACATATGTTGAAATATTGTTTACCAATTTGTTGGTATCCATTCTTCTTGTAGAGTGTTTCAAGTAGCTTTTTTCTTCAAAAACATAGCATAACAATTTTTTATTAACTAATTAATAATAATAATAATTTATCAGGATGCTTGATTATGCTTATGTTAAATACATACGTCTGACATTATTTGGCTTATTAACTCTGGTAATAATTTTAATCTGAACTGTATTGAGTCAAAAAACACGACTTTACACAAAGTATCCTTCTTTCATTTTCATTATAGTAATTCAAACATTTTTCTTTTTTTTTTATTTTTTTTTTGTATTTTAATATTATAAATATTTCAATGTATTCATAATTTACTTTGCAATTAATCAAAATTAAACTTTAAGGCTACATCTTTGGAATAATCACATCAATAGTATGGTAACAATCAATATTGCAAAAAGTAAAAAGCTAGCATTAAGTACATTTTTTTCTGAGTTTGCTTGCAATAAAATACTAGCATTGTTCATAATAACCCCGTGGTAATTTTTGGAAAGTTGAGGTATTTTTCTGGTAGTTGAATTTTTCATCAAGTTATTTGTCTTCGCAAATCCCAGTTTTTGGTTATTATAAGTCGCCAGCACAGATGAATATTGTAATGTCCATATGGTAAATTCCTTCAGATATAAGCTTTCACTTTTAGTATAACTTGATGAGCTGGACATAATTTCATTTTCAATATCTGTAGTATCTTTTTGTTCTGTAAAATAACTACTTGTTTCCGTAGGTAAATAAATAGGTATATGACTAGTCTTGGACTCGATGATGTCATTTAGATTTATTGTTTCAGGGAATTCAGGGTTGAATCCGGTTTGTATCAATATTTCATTATCAAAATTGTGACTTAATATCGAAGAGGACAAATAATTAGAAGAAATTTCTAGTGGAATTGAATTGTATATACTATCAGATTCTATTGTAAAGTATGTAAATGAATGCCTATCGGTAAAAGAATTACTGATAGTTTCATGGTCTTCAACAATAGGGCCAGCCCAAAGTTCATTTTCTGGAATTGTGAATGTTGGAAAACTATCGGTTGTATTCAAATATGATGAAGTAATTATAGGTGGCATGGTTAATGAAGGCATTATATCAATCTTTCCAGCTGAATAGTCACTAATAGTCACATTGGGGTAAATGGGTACATAGACCGTTTTAAATATGGTTTCAGTTACAACGCTTAACCAAAAATTGTTATTTGCAAAATCCATGATAGAGTTTTTACTTATAATTTGAATAAATGTTTAATATGTGTATTATATCCATCAAATTTGCAACCACAGACTCATTGCATATGTTTACTATGTACAGATTTTTCTTTTGAAAAAAAAAAAAAAAAAAAAACTATAATATGTATATATATC